>CM040912.1:3537500-3570000 GCA_023029165.1 Gobiocypris rarus
ACATCTTAATTTGTGGCATTTATAGATATGATGTGCTATATAAGGAAGCAGGTCCTTCCCGAGTAAGACCTTCAGTTTGTCAGGATCATGGAGTGACTGGAAGTCAGGAATAATGTGCTGGATTTGACTGTACAGTGAGTCTCTCAGCGGTGTGTATTTATCACAGTGGAGGAGGAAGTGTGCCTTCGTCTCCACTGCTCCTGATCTACACTCACTGCAGATACGCTCTTCTGGAGGCCGCCATGTCCACACACCACACACACACACACTCACCCACCACCACACACAACCATCTGTGTGTTGTGTTCCTGACCGAGACCAGATAGTTAGCCAGACTGTATTCTCTGTTCAGTCCCAGGTAACATTGGAGACGGCTTTGCTCTTTGGTTTGATGTTTCCAATGCTGCAGATACGACTCTCTCTCATTTGTCATTATTTCTTTGATTTTTGCAGATTTGACAGGAGCAGTGGTGTTGTACGCTTGGTTCATCAGTTCTGACACCATTACACAAAGATTACTCTTCTGTGTTTTTAGGGCTTTAAAATGGAGATCATCTTCAGAACTTGAGTGTAGGTGGATCCAGAACTTCAAGGCTCTTTTTGTCGTTAGATTAAGGGGAAGTCGGCCCAGCTCCGCCCTGCATGCGTTGTTAGGAGTGTTTCTGTGGACGCGGAGGATGTTCCTGCAGAACTCCACATGGAGACCTTCCACAGGGTGTTTGTCCCAGACCCTATGGCTGTAGTTTCCGCTGGACCCCAGACCTCACTTCCATACAGTGCAATGGGCAGAATGACGCTATCGAAGATCTTTGTCCAGATTCTGATGGGGATGTTTATTTTGAATAATTTCAATCGTATGGCATGCAGTGCTCTGCGGGCTTTTGCAAGTAATGTTTTAATTGCTAATTTAAAGTTTCCAGTGGGTGTTAAAACCAGACCAAGATAATTATAATGTAAAGTGTGTTGAATTGTGGTGTTGTTTACAGTAAATATATGTTTATGTTCCAGATTTCTGGGTTTCTTCTGAAATATCATGACCTTAGTTTTTTGGAAGTTGACTTCTAAGGACCAGTCATGGCAGTATTTGGTTAAGATGTCTAAGTTGTTCTGGAGACCTTCTGGTGTTTTAGACAGAATTAGTAAGTCGTCTGCATACAGTAGATATTTGACTTCTGTGTCGAACAGTTGTAGTCCTGGGCTCTCTGATTGGTCCAGTAGATCTGCCAGCTCATTAATATACATGTTAAATAGAGTCGGGCTGAGGCAGCAGCCCTGTCTGACCCCTCGCTGCTGGGAAAAATATTCTGTTCTTCGCTGACCAATTTTTACTGCACATTTATTTTTGTTATACATGTTTTTAATTAAGTCATATGTTTTTCCCCCAATACCACTTTGAATGATTTTATAAAACAATCCTTTATGCCAAATGGAATCAAAAGCCTTCCTGAAATCGTGAAGCAAGCAAATATTTTTCCGTCTTTCTTTTGGTGTACATGTTGGTTTATTAATGTGTGTAGTGTGTGAATATGATCAGTGGTTCGATGTTTGCCAATTTGAGATTTGCTGATGACATTGTGCTGCTTTAAGAAGGATGAAATCCGAGAGTTGATTATAGAACAAAATACTTTTCCCAAATTGCTGGTTACACAGATTCCTCTGTAGTTATTAGGATCTGTTTTTCTCTACTTTTAAAGATGGGAGAGATGAGCCCTGTATTCCAGACCTCTGGAAAAACACCTGAAGTCAGAATCAAGTTGAACAGTTTGAGCAAAGCGTTCTGAAGTTCAGGAGAGCTGATCTTAAGCATCTCGTTTTTTATGTTGTCGGGGCCACAGGATTTCTTAGATTTGAGGGATTGCAGTTTCCCACTAAGTTCTTGTTGGGTTATTGGATAATCTAGTGGATTTTGGTTGTTTTTGATGCATGACTCAAGAGTGTCTAATTTTTCAAGGATTTTTAATTGGTTGGGATTATTTAAAGGGTCAGTTTGATGGGTATAGATGTTCTCAAAGTAATCTTTCCAAATCTGGCCATCTTGTATGGCCGGTTCTTGTGGCTTTGTAGCAGTTAAACTGTTCCACATACTCCACTCACTCACTCACACACACTCACTCACTCACACTCACTTACTCACTCACTCACTCACTCACTCACTCACTCACTCACTCACTCACCCACTCACTCACTCACTCACTCACTAACTCACTGACACACTCACTCACTCACTCACTCACTCACTCACACTCACTCACTCACTCACTCACTCACACCCACTCACTGACTCACTCACTCACTCACTCACTCACTCACTCACTCCTCACTCACTCACTCACTCACTCACTCACCACCACTCACTCACCACTCACCCACTCACCCACTCACCACTAACTCACTGACACTCACTCACCACCACTCACCACTCACTCACTCACTCACTCACTCACCACTAACTCACTGACACCCACTCACTCACTCACTCACCACTCACTCACCCACTCACTCACCACTCACTCACTCACTCACTCACCACTCACTCACTGACACACTCACTCACCCACTCACTCACTCCACTCACTCCTCTCACCACTCACTCCACTCCACTCACTCACTCACCCACCACCACTCACTCACTCACACACTCACTCACTCACTCACTCACTCACTCACTCACTCACTCACTCACTCACTCACTCACTCACACACACACAAACACTCACTCACTCACACACACACACACTCACTCACTCACTCACTCACTCACACACTCACTCACTCACTCACTCACTCACAAACTCACTCACTCACTCACACACTCACACACTGACTCACTCACTCACTGACTCACTCACTGACTCACTCACTCACTCACTCACTGACACACTGACTCACTCACACACTTACTCACTGACTCACTCACTCACTCACTCACTCACTCACTCACTCACTGACACACTGACTCACTCACACACTCACTCACTGACACACTCACTCACTCACTCACTCACACACTCACTCACACACTCACTCACTGACACACTCACTCACTCACTCACACACTCACTCACTCACTCACTCACTGAGACACTCACTCACTCACTCACTCACTCACTCACACACACACACACACTCACTCACTCACACTCACTCACTCACTGACTCACTACACACACTTACTCACACACACACACACACACACACACACACACACACACACACACACACACTCACTCACACACTCACTCACTCACTCACTCACACACTCACTCACTCACTCACTCACTCACACACTCACTCACTCACACACACTCACTCACTCACTCACACTCACTCACTCACTCACTCACTCACTCACTCACTCACTCACACACTCACTCACTCACACACTCACTCACTCACACACTCACTCACTCACTCACACTCACTCACTCACTCACCACCACTCACCACTCACTAACTCACTGACACACTCACTCACTCCTCACTCACTCACTCACTCACACTCACTCACTCACTCTCTCACTTACACTCACTCACTCACTCACTCACTCATTCACTCACTCACTCCTCACTCACTCACTCACTCACACACTCACTCACTCACTCACCACCACCACTCACTGACACACTCACTCACTCACTCACACACACTCACTCCTCACTCCTCACTCACTCACTCACTCACACTCACTCCTCACTCACTCACTCACTCACTCCTCACACTCACTCCTCACTCACTCCTCACTCACACACACACTCACACACTCACTCACTCACACTCACTCACTCACTCACTCACTCCTCACACACTCACTCACTCACACACACTCACTCACTCACTCACTCACTCACTGACACTCCTCACTCACTCACCACACTCACTCACTCACTCACTCACTCACTCACACATACTCACTCACTCACACACTCACTCACTCTCTAACTCACACACTCACTCTCTCACACACACACACACACACTCACACACACACACTCACACTCACTCACTGACTCACTCACACACTCACTCACTGACACACTCACTCACTCACACACTCACTCACCACTCACTCACTCACTGACACACACACTCACTCACTCACACACTCACTCACACACTCACTCACTCACTCACTCACTCACTCACTCACTCACTGACACACTCACTCACTCACACACACTCACTCACTCACTCACTCACTCACTCACTCACTCACTGACACACTCACTCACTCACACACTCACTCACTCACTCACTCACTCACTCACTCACTCACTCACTCACTCACTCACTCACTCACTCACTCACTCACACACATACTCACTCACTCACACACTCACTCACTCTCTAACTCACACTCTCACTCTCTCACACACACACACACACACACACACACTCACTCACTCACTCACACACACACACACACACACACACACACACACACACACACACTCACTCACTCACTCACTCACTCACCACACACACACACACACACACACTCACTCACTCACTCACTCACTCACTCACTCACTCACTCACTCACTCACTCACTCACTCACTCACTCACTCTCTCATTCTCTAACACACATTTGACTTATCTTATCAAACAGCCAATAAGTAGCCACACCCTAGAAACCACTTACAGCACCCTGGCAACCACCCCATAGACTTCCATTGAAAAATAGATGAGAGGGATATGCATGAATTAGAACATCATAGAGAAAGACATGTGAGTTTGGCTCTTTTGATTTGGCCAGAAATCCAGTCTATATTAGTTTAACCCTTCTAACTGTCTAGCTATGCCATAGCAACCATATAACATCATGAATAAGCCATATTTCAGCATCATCTAGTTATATTTATCGTTGTAATTATTATCGTCCTTGGTGTGAATATAACAGACATATAGACGTTGTTTCTGTGCTTACGGTTTAGATGTCTAATTCTGTCATATGTGATCAGACAGCAAATTCTGACCATTTCTGTAAGGCTACAAGCTGTCTCAGTTGTCAAAAAATAAGTGCACATTCATACTTCAATAGAACAAAATCAAGTCCCACCTCACACATTTTCAATTTCAGAGTCATCAAAACACATTTTACATTTAAGTTACACTACTGTTTAAAAGTTTGAGGTTGGTACGACTATTTAATGTTTGTTTGTCACCAAGGCTATTTATTTAATTAAAAATAGTACAGTAATATTGTGAAATATTACACTCTAAAAAATGCTTGGTAAAAAACAACCCAATGTTGGGTCAAATATGGACTAACCCAGCAGTTGGGTTGTTTTAATGCAGCGATTGGGTTGTCTTAAGCAAACGTTTAACCCAACCGCGGGGTTAAAACAACCCAACTGTTGGGTTAGTACATATTTGACCCAACATTGGGTTAAAACAACCCAGCATTTTTTAGAGTGTACAATTTAAAATAACAGTTTTCTGTTTTTAATATATTTTAAAATGTAATTGATTGCCATCACAGGAATAAATGACACTTCTCTGGATGTTAAGTGCCAAATGATCCGTTATAAATCATTCTAATTTGATAATGTGTTGCTCAAATAATATTTATTATTGTCATTATCAATGTTTAAAACAGCTGTGCTGTTCAATATTGTTTTTTCTGGAAACTGTGCTACTTTTTCTAGGATTATTTGATGAATTAGAAAGTTCTTTATTTGATATTTTTGCAGCATTATATATTTTTTTACTGTTTTTATTTGATCATTTTAATGTGTCTTTGATGAATAAAAGTTTTAATTTCTTTAAAATCAAATCTTACTGATGCCAAACTCTTTAAAGTCGTGTATGTTGTGTGGTTTGTAACAGTTGCAGAAAGTGGTCAGACTATTTCTGCAGCCATTTCATCTGATCTCCGTCTCCATCTTCCTCCTCTGCTGGCTGGGCTGTGTTCCTTTCATCTTCTCATGATCTCTCATTTATCCTTCATCAGTCACTGTGGACAATAGCTAATAGAGCCTTTATATGGTGTACTTCAGCAGTGATTACTATAGGCGACAGTCCTACTGGAAATGGCCAAGGAATAAACATAATTTTTCATATGATGAGCAAAACAGCCCACTTAAGACTGAATGAAATTAGTGAAAACCTGATGGAAAAAACAGGTCATAGAAGGTCAAGTTTGTTTTGGAGGATGTTGGTGATGGTCCACTCGCCTTGAGCAAGACAGATGATCAGGTTTAAACCAGTTTCAAACAACCATCTTGACCAGAATGAACAAGCTTCATGACAACTTGGATCAGTTATAATGTGCAACAGTTTTCTAACAGGTTCTGGAAAACAAAAACCCATATATTTTGCAAACAGTGTAAAAAGGCTTTGCGATACGCATGTTGTAAATATTTCCAGTGTGAAAAAGAAATGCGCTTAATTTTACTGAATGTGCATTTGTAGTGTAAGTACTTCAAATTTTAAAGGTATATATTTTCAAAAAAACTTTAATTGCAGATAATATACGAGACAGCAATATAGTGTCGGCCCAGATGTGGGCCACATCCGGTACATGTGGATTCCATGCGTACCAGATGTGGGCCAGATCAGGTGCACTTTGGACGTGTCCGAATCACACTTACAAATAAGTCGGATAGATTAAGTTGGAAAACGTATTTGGCGTGCTGTCTGGGGAGAGGGCTCTGAGTTTGGTAATTTGGCCCCAATTTAGAGTGTTTCCCCCAATCTGAATTGTCTCATTGTTTTGAGTTTTATGAACTTGTTTCTTTTCATTCAGACAAACTTAAATTTAACCGAAACTGGGCTGAGATTTCTATTTCCCAGCATGCTTTGCATGACACTCAAAAGGGAGAGTAAATGCAAAGAATAAGTGTTAGATTATGTTTTTTTTTGGTGCAAAATTAACGGTAAGTGGGAGATTTAGTAGCGTTTGATGTTATGCTATGCTAGTTTAGAAGAGTTTCTGTTATGTTGGGTTTTTTGGGGGTTTCCATCATGTGACGAGTGGAGCATGAGCTTAGTTTGAGAACATGTTAAATGTTTTATATTGCTGTCCTTATTCAGAAAGTGCTAAGTTATGCTAATGCTACCAAAGCATTCTGTTACCAATTATCAAGGTGGCATTTATTGAATTAGCTAGTTAAAGCTATAATCAACTTTTCACTACCAAAAAGTAAATTTGAGATTACATTTTTAAGTTACGTGTATGAATTAGCTTAAACAAATATTTCAAGTTCATAGCAATTCAAATGTATGATTACAAAATAAAAAGTTGCAAGTTCTGCTTACCTAAACGTCACTTACTGATTGCCTCAATTTTTTTGAGTTTTCCAACTTATTCGGGTTTACAGTGTTCCTATTGTTTGTATGTATGGCAACCAGAAATGTTGCAGTGGTCAACAGAACACAAGTGGACGTCGCATTGATGGATAAATGAACAGGGGGCTCAAACATGAAGGTTTGTCCCAGGCCATGCGATCTCAGTCATTAACAAGTCGTTAGCCGCTTCATTCAGCACTTGGGAATTCATCATAATTTTGTTACTCATCTGCTCGTGGGTCGACCATTCCTTTCTGAGCATCCGTCTCAGCCACCTGTTACCAATCAGAAAGCTAGAGGGAGGGAGATGCCCCAACAATCCACATAAAACTCCACCTCGACTGCATGTGGTGCTCTCATAAATCATCTTCTGTCCATCATTCAGAACGCCTGCCAAATCCCTGTGGCTGTGAGAGTCGAGCCAGCTCTCTCACACTAACTCCAATGCTAGTCAGCCACGCTGAACCAACATCTAAAAGAGCATAATACACTGACTGACAGACGTTAAAACAATAGTTTGCCCAGAAATGAAACATTCCGTGAAGCTCCTAGAAACACCATAAATAAGGCATAATAAAGCCGCATTTGACTTCATAAATAAAGCTCTTGACATTGGGCATCAAGGATGTCAATGATGTCTGGTGTGGCACATCAATGCATCATTTCTGAATCTAAACATGCTGATATGAATATTTTCAATTTCTGTTTGTTCCTCACTCAAAGCTATTGCATTTTGTGCATTCAAGACTTGGATTTTATTAAACTGTTTTGGTGTTTTTTGTCTTTTCATGGGTAAAATACTTTTACTAGTGAGTGAATCTTCCCTTTACGTAACAACTGGAATACACTAACACAAAATGTAAAAGCTGTAAGAATTTACCGTTTTTCAAAAATGCTTACACACAGTTTTTGAAACTATGGTTCCATTTCTGAAAACTCTACACACAAAACACACACGATGCAAAACGTCAGACATCTTTTGCAAAAGCAAACACTTCATTCAAAACTATTTTAACTCTTCTAAAAATGCTATTTTTGTGTAGTAACTCTACACACAAACATAAAATGATTAGCCATATACACGTCAAACACACACATGTGAAAAATATAAAACACTACTATCTTGTGTCTTTTGCTCTTTCAATATGCAGTGGAGTGTACATCAGTTTGTCACGCGCTTTACAGCAGAATTTGAATTTGTTACTATTGTGAAGCTGCTGAAAAACAATCTATAAAGTGCTTTAGAAACAATGGTGACTTTCTGACTTGGCTTGGTTTGCATATTCAGTGCATATACACCAGCATACCATATATCAGGCATACCATTATGACAGGTGAAGTGAATAACACTGATTATCTCTTTCTCAAGGCACCTGTTGGTGGGTGGGATATATAAGGTAGCAAGTGAACATTTTGTCCTCAAAGTTGATGTGTTAGGAGCAGGAAAAATGGGCAAGCGTAAGGATTTGAGCGAGTTTGACAAAGGCCAGATTGTGATGGCTAGACGTCTGGGTCAGATCATCTCCAAAACTGCAGCTCTTGTGGGGTGTTCCTGGTCTGCAGTGGTCAGGATCTATCAAAAGTGCTCCAAGGAAGGAACAGTGGAGAACCGGCCACAGGGTCATGGGCGGCCCAGGCTCATTGATGCACGTGTGGAGCGAAGGCTAGCCTGTGTGGCCCGATCAAACAGACGAGCTACTGGAGCTCAAATTGATCAAGAAGTTAATTCTGGTTCTGATTGAAAGGTGTCAGAATACACAGTGTATCGCAGTTTGTTGCGTATGGGGCGGCACAGCCGCAGACCAGTCAGGGTGCCCATGCTGACCCCTGTCCACCGCCGAAAGCTCAATCAGTGGCACGTGAGCATCAGAACTGGACCACGGAGCAATGAGAGAAGATGGCCTGGTCTGATGAATCACGTTTTCTTTTACATCACGTGGATGGCCGGGTGCGTGTGTAAACACCTGGGAACACATGGCACCAGGATGCACTATGGGAAGAAGGCAAGCCGGCGGAGGCAGTGTGATGCTGTGGGCAATGTTCTGCTGGGAAACCTTGGGTCCTGCCCCCCATGTGGATGTTACTTTGACACGTACCACCTACCTAAGCATTGTTGCAGACCATGTACACCCTTTCATGGAAACGGTATTCCCTGGTGGCTGTGGCTCTTCCAGCAGGATAATGCATCTGACACAAAGCACAAATGCTTCAGGAATGGTTTGAGGAGCTCAACGAGTTTGAGGTGTTGACTTGGCCTCCAAATTCCACAAATCTCAATCCAGTCGAGCATCTGTGGGATGTGCTGAACAAACAAGTCCGATCCATAGAGGCCCCACCTCGCAATGTGTGTGTGTGTGTGTTTGTGTGTGTGTGTGTGTGTGTGTGTGTGTGTGTGTGTGTGTGTGTGTGTGTGTGTGTGTGTGTGTGTGTGTGTGTGTGTGTGTGTGTGTGTGTGTGTGTGTGTGTGTGTGTGTGTGTGTGTGTGTGTGTGTGTGTGTGTGTGTGTGTGTGTGTGTGTGTGTGTGTGTGTGTGTGTGTGTGACGGTAGATGTTGTTCATCATGTCTCATCATGCATGCAGTGAAACTGATGGCCCATCATCTGTCTGTTGTAAGTTCTTACATTTGTCAAGCTTGAGCTTCAAAGCTGTTTGGTGTTGGTTCTTGGTGGGAGGGAGGGGTTGGTTTATCCCAGATAACTCTGTCTGTGTGCTGGGGGTTCCCATCCCATGCCACACTGAACAAAAGAGAACTGAATAGATCAGTTATTAGAAGTTGTGGGAAGAAAGTCACACCAGCTTCTGCTTTGAAAAGTTCAATAATCAGATTCACTTGATAATCCCACACCTTGCTTTCCCGTCATCCTGCTGGTCTCAATTCAAATCTATTGTGTTATCTCTCCCTTAAAAGACTGTGTCTCAGGTGTCGTGTTTCAGAGTGAAACGAGCTTTCTCCCGTCCGCCCGTGTCTTTGGAGAAATCAGGCTGTATAATGGAGCTGGTTGTGTGCAGAGAATATTGTTCAGCCGATAATGGGCTCCGTGTTAGACTACACGAGTGTGTGTGTGTGTGTGTTCATTGTATGAAGCAGAGCTGAGTGGGTCAGGGCCGTGGAGTAGCACCTCATCAGTCATAATGACCCGGCCAGGGGTGGAGGCCGTTGTGGGGTTGACACAGAGCCCTGGATTTAGTTTCATTAGATGTTCCCCGAAAAGCTTGTGGAATCTTCTTCAGTCGGAATCGGAATTCAGAGTTTGTTTGCGGAATTCTAATGATAGATGTTTACAGTTTCCATGCCTTCTCTCTCAGCCGAATGTAATAAATGTACTCATTTTCCACAAGGTCAAGCAGAGGTGAAGTATTGCATGTTGCGCAAATTGCTTGTTCTTCTTTTTTGCAAGAACAAAACCCATCCAGAATTCCAACCAAGAGGAAAATTGTATTGCTCGTAACAATTAAAGTTACATTTTTCTCCTAAAATTCCAAAAACAAATAGAAGCAAATGAGAGCGTTCTTGTCTCGATTGTGTCTAAGTGCAAACAGTCGGTCTTGTTGACAAGGCTATTTACACTAACTCTCATTGTGTGGTTGAGCTGATTGAAAATGGAAAAGGAATCAGATTGGTAATGAGACGGTTTTTACTCTCCGCTGTCAATGAAATAAACGTGCAATTTTAAAAATATCTATTATTTTATATGGTTTAGACCTTGGAACTATACACATTCCCACATGGAAAAGAGTTACCAACGTCCTACACCAATAACATCATCTGTCCTTAGGATGACTTTTTTTTTTAAAGATTACATCTTTCTCATTATGCTAATGTGGAGTACTATCAGATATGTGTAAACATCCTCTATGTGCTTTATTAAAGCCTTGGGAGGACAAGCTCCCTCCGCTGAATATCCCAGGTCATGAACTTAATTAGATGTAACCAGAAGATAGAACTTTCCAAGCAGATTAATGACAACTGGCTAATTGCTTTTATTTATTCTGGGGATGAGAGATTTGACCTGTCTGCTGCAAAACAGAACTATAATGTATAAAATAAAATACATAAAATAGAAATAAAATAGAAAATATATAAAATACAATATATGAAATATAAATAAAATAGAATAAAATATATTTTTAATTAAATTAAAAACTAAAAAAAAATTAAATTAAATAATTCTAAAGAATAAAATAAAATAAATTCAAATTTAAAATACAATTTAATATTTTATAAAAAATTAAAAAGGCTTTTGACATTTATAATTTAAAAGTTTCTAATAAAATATAAAAAATGAAATGTATTAATGAATGAATGATTTATTAAATGAATGTATGAATGAATGGTTTTATTTGGAACTTGTAAAAATAATACATTAAAAGCTAAACAATATTATATGTATACATTTCCGAAAAGGGTAGGAAGAAGCATAAGCCTATTTATTTAATCAATATTAAATCAATATCAAATCAAATTATGAATATGTTATAAAATAAAAAATATGAAATAAAATATGAAATTTATTAAAAAAAGACTTCCGACATTAGTAATTTTAATGTTTGTAAACTGTTTAATACATTTTCCATGAAAGTACCACAGACAGATAATAAAGGATGAAAAACAGCACCCTGATTATGAACAATTACTTTATTCATGTGTTTACTAGATTGAAACCTGAATTCTAAGTCAGATTATTGCAATGCATCCATAATCAGTTATGTTAGGCCTTGGGTAGCTAATTATTTCTTTCTACAAAGATCCAAAGACTGACTCTCGCCAGTCTGTTGAGGAAGAAATGTGAACACTGCCAAATTGGACAACCGCTGTGAAAACTAAAAAATGTGCTGGATTTTGAAAAACGTATGAGTGCAGCGGTTAGGTTAGAAGGCCGTGCGTGTCTGTGCATCAGGTGTGTGTCTGTATCATGCTGTGGCCTCGCGCTGAACACCTCCGAGGTGATGAATAACACATTATGGTGATTGGTTTTGTCTGCTACCTGCAATTGCTCTGCCTGTGGAATACGAACAGCCTGCTTTATTACAGCCTCTCTCTGACTTACTCACTACAAATGATGGGCAGAATAAATTGGCTCGAGAAAATGGATGAGGAGCACTTTGGAGAGGGTCTCCTTATTTAAAATATTGAATAACCAATTCCACCAATGAGAATAGATATCTTCTATGTGTGGGAGAATCAATTGGCTTACCAACTGACTTCAGCTGAACAACAGCCGAAATGCATCATTTTCCTTTTATCACTGTAAAGCTGCTTTTTAACATTTTGTATTGTAAAAAGCACTACATAAATAAAGGTGACTTGACTTGAGTATCAGAGAATGTCTGAGAGCGCGTCATACCATAAGAATATCCTGTAAGTTTCAAAGCTGAAAACTTCCTTGTTAGTCCAAAAACAGCTTTTATTGAAACCAAGCCCAGAGAACGACACATTGTGGAATGAGCCTATAAGTGAAAGACCGCCTCTACAGAAAAACTTCATCATTACAACTTTGGCCCCGCCCACTGGAGTGTTAGTGAGATGATGAGGAGAGGAGAGCGATACAGGATCACTGGACTAAAATAACATCACCTTCCAAAGGATCCTGATGCTATTCTCAACAATGTGAATGTCTCAGTTGAGCACTATTTATTTGTATTTGCAACATTTCACTTTGGATTCTTTGGTAAATCAGTCGCAATTTTGGCACAGGCTTTGCAAACAATAATGCCATAACATTTAAGTGACCCTGTTAATTCGAATGCCTGATCTGAGACCAGTGATTTCTGATACGTAATGATTAATGTACAGTCAGATGTTTTTCATCTATGTGTCAGTAAATCAAACCAGTGACTGAATGCTTAACTTTACATTGTGTCTCCTAGTAGGATGAAAATAATCTGTTATTTAAACTGTGATTCAATTTTAAATAGAAAGTGATCAGAGAACGCTCCCTTTACAATCGCTGGAGCTGTCAATCAAACAGCGCGAGTTTATCAGTGACTGAGTTCTGGACTCAGAATCTCTTATTTACATTGTGTTTGCACTGTTAGTTATGATGAAAGCATTTGTTAGTGTTCAACAAGTCTGCGATCGGCTACAATGCCCATCACTGCAACCTTTCATGCCACAATCTAAATATAATGCTATAATCAACACTTTTCACCACTAGTTAACCTTGACAGCTGTAATAGTAAAAACATGCTAAACATTTTCGAGAGAGTAACACATGTAATACTGAGCTACACTATATTGCCAAAAGTATTGGGACACCTCTCTAAATCACTGAATTCAGGTGTTCATTCACTTCATGACCACAGGTGTATAAATCAAGCACTAGGCATGCAGACGCTTCTACACACATTTGTGACAGAATGGGTCGCTCTCAGGAGCTCAGTGAACTCAAGCGTGGGACCGTGATAGTTTGCCACCTGTGCGATAAGTCCATTCCTACTAAATATTCCACAACTGTTAGTGGGATTATAACAAAGTGGAAGCAATTGGGAACAACAGCAACTCAGCCACGAAGTGATAGATCACATAAAATCACAGAGCGGGGTCAGTGCATGCTGAGGGTCACAGTGCACAGAAGTCACCAACTTTCTGCAGTCAATCACTCCAGACCTCAAAACTCCAGTGGCCTTCAGATGAGCTCAAGAACAGTGTGTAGAGAGCTTCATGGAATGGGTTTCCATGGCCGAGCAGCTCATCCAAGCCTTACATCACCAAGTGCAATGCAAAGCATGGGATGCAGTGGGGTAAAGCACGCCGCCACTGGACTATGGAGCAGTGGAGACGTGTTCTCTGGAGTGACCAATCACGCTTCTCTGTCTGACCATCCAATGGAGGAGTCTGGGTTTGGTGGTTGCCAGGAGAACGGGACTTGGGAAGTGTAAAGTTTGGTGGAGGGGGATTATGGTGTGGGGTTGTTCTTCAGGGGTTGGGATTGGCCCCTTAGTTCCAGTGAAAGGAACTCTCAATGCTTCAGCATACCAAGACATTTTGGACAATTTCATGCTCATAACTTTGTGGGAACAGTTTTACTGAACAGTTTTACGTTTACACTGAAGTCTCACAGCAGCCAATCACAGCAGTGGGTGTTTACATTGAAGTCTCAAAGCAGACACGCCCCTTCAAACAGAGCGTTCAAATCAGAGAACTAAAATCAAGGTAGGAAAAATTAAAAAATCATACTAACAATATAAGTGCACCACAGGAAATATTATAAAACAATATAGTTTTATAACCCCTTTAAAAAAATCTCCTTTTGTGGTCTAACGGTGTACTCACACTAGGCACGGCTGCCTTGTACCGTGCCCGAGCACGGTTGTCCTCCCTGGCCTGCACTCACATTGCACTTAACGTACCGAGCGCTCAAACTTGCCAAACGAACAGGGCTTTGCTGGTCAAACGCGCTCGGGTACGGTTCAGAATCCCTAGTATGAGTGCACCCTAAAATACGGCACCAGGGGGAGTAAGGACTTAATTTTTAAATAAACAATATGGGGAGCCATAGGCTTATATTTTATCATAAAAAATGGTAACATTTTATTTCGATGGTCCACTTTGGACAAGTAACTTTGAAACTACATGTCAACTTATTCTACTAATAACACCTAGCCCTAACAGGCTACTAACAGTTTACTACAGTCTAACAATTCTCTAATGACAAAGTTACAGTTAGTAGAATATCTATCATTTGTTCAGAGGAACACCTAACTAGGCAGAACATTTTAAGGTATTCTTAGATGTATTGTGTTTCAGAATACAATTCAAATACAATCACTTTCTTTTGTCTTTTAATGTTTCTTCCAATTCTTTTAAATTCAAAGCAAAATTATGCATCATGATGGCTTCCTCAATTCAAATCAAACATTATTATGTACACATCGTCATTCATAAAACTTTGCTTTAGACAGCATGAGAATGCATGAACCCATAATAATGCAACATTTATGAGGACGTTGGCATGGCTTTCAGTGCCGTGGCATCGTGCCTTGACTGGCAGAGCGCTGTAAATGCTGGCTCTGAGAGCCATTGAGGAGGGAGCGCTGCCAGTTGGTGCTCATCAAATTATTGTTGAGATGTTCCCGCCAGTAACACCTGTTCAACAGGACTGGAGGAGCTCTAGCAGAGGAAGCCCATATGTCATGCCAACACCAATCCCTACACTGCTCCTCCAAACCAAACCTATCTACAACAGCCAAGAACACATCTTATTCCAATATGCTTCGAAATAAATAAAAATGTAAAAAATTTGAGCGAATGGAAAAAAAATAGTGTCGAAAATGGACAAAAATTGCCATATAGTTTGGACTGGCGGGATGGTTCTGTTCTGGGGAGAAACTCCCTACGCATCCATTCAGAATAACATGGATAAGAACAGGGAGAGCAGCGCTACCCCCTTAGGGTAAACAGAACAGAACCAACATAATGTATTGTAGATTTCATTAATGTTGATATTTAATGTACAAAATAATTTGTGAGTTTAGTCTGATTCAAGTGGAATTAGAATACCAATCCTGACTGGACGAGAGGTGGAGCTGGGGATGGAGGAGGGTAAATGAGCTCCGGAGAAACACAATAGCTGCTGATAGTACTGAAGGAGCTTATATACTGTATGTATGCTGTGATAAACACCGTATTCCTATAGGTAGACGTGATCAGCTGAGCTGACAGACTGCTTGAGTAACGTGACCTGTCAGAACTGACGCTATGGTTGATTTCTTTAGTGACATTGTTGATTTCGTGTTATAAAAAAAATGACAGCGCTGCCGACGGCTTCAGTTAACTGAACGAAGCTCGTTGATGGGCACGCTCTTACTCTTACTCAGGGGTGCGTTTCCCGAACAACCACGTTACTCACTGCAGAACTACGTTGCATCGTTGAAGAAATGAACTAGCTAGTCACGACTGTTTCCCGAAACCGTATTGTCGCAAATCTGTCGTTCAACCACGTTAGTCAATGATGTAACGCAGGTGGTGGAGTAATGACTTTCTTTAATTAATTATTTTGAGATCGAATTCATGCTAGATTTTTTGCTATAAATGATGGACATGGCACTTGAGGACAAATTTTTATTTTTATACTAATTCTTCCAGATTAAAATAGGCTCGTTCTTACGAACTAGAGCATGTTCGCACATTCGCACTCTTCAAAAAAGGTGCTATAAATCTCTTGACAAACTTAAAAAGACATAAATTACATTTTTATTTATTCAAAATAAAATATACAGACTGTGTTAAATGTCAGCCTCCTTATTTTGCTCAAGATAAGGATTGTGTGTGTGTGTGTGTGTGTGTGTGTGTGTGTGTGTGTGTGTGTGTGTGTGTGTGTGTGTGTGTGTGTGTGTGTGTGTGTGTGTGTGTGTGTGTGTGTGTGTGTGTGTGTGTGTGTGTGTGTGAAGTGCCCATTCAAGGAATTCCACCCTTTATGACCTCATACAGGCCATACGCTGAAAAAATGTTACGAAAATTATTCGAATCCTGAAGGAGTGTAATTGGCACATAAATACTCCATTTTTGCCATGTTTAGCATGAGAATTCAGAATGCATGAAATAGCTCAAGTTCAGTTCTCTCTTGTTTTTGCATGTGTTTATCATTTCTTTGTATGTCAGCCAGGCCAAAAATGATGTCTGCACAATTTGGCATGTTTCGCTGTTATTATTACCACAAAATAAAACAACTTACTCAAGAACAACTACGCAATATGTCATTTTTTAAGAATGTGAAGATGTCAACATACTTTTGGCCACTACTGTACATGCAGAGTTGTGTTTACACATTATTATTGGTGTAGAGACCGTTTCGGTAACACTTTAGTTTAGGTCTAATTCTCACTATTGCTTATTAGCATGCAGATTATTAGCTGTTATTAGTACTTATAAAGCACATATTAATGCCACATTCTACATCCTTTAATCCTACCCAATACCTAAACTTAACATCTACCTTACTAACTATTAATAAGCAGTAATTAAGGATTTATTGAGGGAAAAGTCATAGTTAATAGTGAGAATTGGACCCTAAAAGTGTGACCGAAATTGGCAGTAGGCCTAAATTTCACAAACTATTACAAATAATTGTCAAGTAAAGCATTGAATTAAACATCACAGAAGACTGAATCAGTATTTTCTCGTAAAACCTACTCCAATACTTAAATTATTGTGTTGCACTTTATTTCGATGGCCCACTTTAGACATTCTACTACTAAGTAACTAACCAATTATAGTTATGTATTATTTTTAAGCATTAAACAAATGTTAAAGCATTAATTAACAATGTGTGTTTGTACATTTGTTGAATTTGATTATTTCTGCCATTTGGAATGACAAAAAGTATGTTCCCTTTCTGTTATACTGAAATCTTTACATATTAAGAAATATTGAGTTCTGTTGGTTAAAGCTTGGTTAAGCATTGATCTTTTTTCAGAAATCGAGATGTGTCAGGCGCCCTCAGTGAACACAAGTGCATCAATGCATTCAGACGGATTTGTAATTATTTATCTGGTGATTGAATAAAGTGTTTTTTCCCCTCCTGACGATCAGTCACAGCTGCAAACAGATGTGTTCGGGAGTATATTTCTGAACGCTTGGAAACAGCTGGCCTAACAGATTGTCTGCTCTCAAGATAATGCTCTGTTTATGATTAGACTAATATTCTCATACTGTATATATGGAAAAATACAATTGAGGAAATGACAATAGAAAAGAAAACGATTGAGATGTCTAGAATATAGGCTGGATGTCCCAGGATATGGGTTAATCGCATCAATTAGATTCAGAGAAATCGTCCATATTCTGGAAAAATGATGGGACCCTTTGAGTCACATATTCTAAGAGTATTACTAACTAGTTGTAACTTTAGTAAAATCCACCAAATGTTGTCCCAACTAGTGAAACACAGTTGTCCCAAACAAAGAACTTCTCAAAGGGAAATACTGCTGAAATATTAAAGGTTTGTGAGTTCCCAGCATGCATTGCATTGCAGTGTGAATAAATTATGAGGTTGTTGTTAATAATCTGCTGTTTGCTGGCTTTTTCTAAACTGTTTCGTTTTTAGTTACAGTATTTGTTGTGCTGTGATGTTAAAAGCTCATCTTTTTTAATTTGTTAGTTGATCACCATTCTTCTGTTGACTGAAAATTTGCTGTACAAGAAATCTGTGGTTGCCTTCGTGAAATTATTGGTTGAATGATGAGGTATTTTAAATTTAGTGAACAAACAAATCCACAGTGACAAAACAAAGTAGTGTTACTATTAGTAAGACAATCATTGAAATCTGAAAGCATTATTTTGCCTTGAATTTGCAAAAATATTTGGTGCATACTTGAGAAAATTGATTTTTAAAAGGATCAGATTCCTGATATGGATTTCAAGGAAATGAGCTTGACAAAGTTGACAAAGCAAACATGCATTAGCTCAGTTTATCAGTAGAGCAGGTGTGCCTGAAACACTCATTGTGTGCTCAAGTAATCTCACCTGATAACAGCATTCCAGTGCTCATGAAGTCTGCTCAGATGAAGTTCCTGCCTTCCACAGGCTCTTTTTCCACAGCAAAACACTGAAACCTGTTCAAGTGATGCCAAAATGAAGCGATGGTGTAAACGGGGCATCTTTAAGTCAAGCCCTACAAAATGACTGAGTCTGTAATTTCTAAATTTTCTTAACCTACTTTTTTTAACTCATTGGTCTGATCTACTCCAAAACAGACCCACAGCAGCTAGGAGCGGTGCTGGCAAAAAGTTATAAAAAGCCAATTTTTCAAGTTGACCTTTCTGCTGAATCCAAAGTCCAAGCTTAATGAAACTTGACACACAAAGGCACCAGGACATTCTGAGGACACACACCAAATTTCGTACAATTCTGCCAATAGGGGGTGCTACAACTAAAAAAACATAACTCGGCAAACGTATGATCCATGAATTGATTGAAAATGGGTATGCATCTTCTTTGGTGGACGTGCTAATATATCCTCTTTAAATAACTCGGATACTTACAAAACATGACCGCCAACAGCCAATCAATAACATCAAACCTGAATAATCTACCATTACAAAAATGTATATATTTTTTTACACTGCTTGAAAATGAACATGTGTACCACATTTTGTGAAAATCAGCCACAAGATGGCGCTTTTATAAGCAACTTTACTGTTCATTAACATGACATTATTTTAGATTATTTTAAATCGTGGAAGTCTGCTCAGATGTAGTTCCTGCCTTCCACAGGCTCCTTTTCCACAGCAAAACACCGAAACCTGTTCCAGTGATGCCAAAATGAAGCAAGATAGTGTAAATAAGGTCACTCTTAAGTCAAGCCCTTCAAATATATATATCTCTGATTTTTATTGGCATCTATGAAAATATTCCTCCATTTTAACTTTTCTTTACCAACTTTTTCAACTCATCCTACAGGCCAGTGGACCGATCTTCATCAAAACAGGCACACAGCAGCTAGGAGTGGTGATGGCAAGAAAAGTTATAAAAATAATTTTAATTTGTCAAAGCATTGCAAATATATTGGTGGTCAGGCAAAGTTATTAATGGTCAGGCAACGCCCATTTTTCAAGTTGACCTTTCTGCTGAAAGCAATGTCCGAGATTGACGAAACTTGACACACAAAGGCAACAGGACATTCTAAGGACACATACCAAATTTCGTAACATTCTGCCAATAGGGGGTGATACAACTAAAAAAAAACATTATAACTCAGCAAACATGTGATCCATGAATTGATTGAAAATTGGTATGCATCTTCTTTGGTTGATGTGCTAACATATCCTTTAATATAACTCGGATACCTACAAAACATGACCGCCAACAGCCAATCAAATCTCAGGGGGGGAAACATCAAACCTGACTGGTCTACCAAACAAAAAGTGGATATATTTGTACATTGTGTGAACATGACAATGTGCTCCAAAGTTTGTGAAAATCGGCCACAAGGTGGCGCTTTTATAAGCAATTGAACATGACATTATTTTAGATTATTTTAGAAGGCTAAATGGCAGTTCCTTTCTCCTGGCTAAATGCAACAAAAACTGCCCCAGTCCAGCTTCTCCTTGAACAGATTATCACACACACATTCTTATGTGTTGAAATTCACAATCTGTTGAGACTGATCAGCATTTCTCTTGCAGAATATTTAGCTTTGTTAGTCAGGTTGTTTAGGGTGAATCATTCACATTGTTTACAATATTGATGTCAAGCAGAACCCGCATCTGGGAGATCCATCACGCTGGGAATATGAATGTTTACAAGATGACAGTAGATTTATCTCCAAGTATAATGTGGGCTCTGACAGTTCGATTTATCTGGTTTCCTATTGCATAAACATCTGGAACCTAAACATTACTGAGACTCTTTCATTTCCTTTCCTAACGAGTTACTCAAATCAGTTAATTTTCATTATTTCCCCATCAAACTTTTTCAACCTCATATGCAAATCTTAGTAGTTCACATCTTACACAACTTTTCTAATTTCCCTATCAGCATTTTTCATCCAAATACTTGACTTGGATAATTACACACCACACAATATCTGCATTTTTTTTGATGATTTGCTTTGGCAAGCTTTTGCCAAGAACATGTAAAAAATAAACATAAATAATGGCCAATGAAGTGAAAGGCACAGTTCCAGAGATTCCAGGGTTGATGACTGAGTACATGCATATGACTTTATGTAACTGCTAAATTAATTGTGCTTTATTGTTACAATGTATGATTGCACATCATTTGAATCCACATTTCCTCTCGTTTTGCATCATTATTATAGCTTTCCATCAAGGCCCTTTTATTAGATGGACAGGATGGATAGATGGATGGATGGATGAATGGATAGATGAATGGATGGATAGATAGATGGATGGATGGATGGATGGATGGATGGATGGATGGATGAATGGATAGATGAATGGATGGATAGATGGATGGATGGATGGATGGATGGATGGATAGATGGATGGATGGATGAATGGATAGATGAATGGATGGATAGATAGATGGATGGATGGATAGATGGATGGATGGATGGATGGATGGATGGATGGATGGATGGATGGATGGATGGATGGATGGATGGATGGATGGATAGATGGATGGATGGATGGATAGATGGATGGATGGATAGATGGATGGATGGATGGATGAATGGATAGATGGATGGATGGATAGATAGATGGATGGATGGATGGATGGATGGGTGGATGGATGGATGGATGGATGGATGGATGGACACGGATGGATGGATGGACAGACAGCCAGATAGAAGACAGACAGACAGACAGACAGACAGACAGATAGATAGACAGACAGACAGACAGATAGACAGACAGACAGACAGACAGATAGATAGATAGATAGATAGATAGATAGATAGATAGATAGATAGATAGATAGATAGATAGATAGATAGATAGATAGAGCAGGATAAAGTGTACAATCCAATATTTATTCACAGAAGGGAACCCTCTGTGCAAGATGTGGAATAAATAAGATGTGGAGTTGGATTTTCTTATCAAATGCTCAAGATATTTATTTTGTGCTTGTCAGGCAGAAAGAGTCACGATTCACATTGGTTTTGAAACGAGTACCTCACAGATAAACACTTGGGTTTTTCATATACCCTCATTCTTGTAAGTCCTGCAAATTCATGCGGTCACTGCGATTGAAAGAGCCCTTCAAGTGATCACACTGTTTCCAGCATCAGCCAACCTCCTCTGGCAGGAAGAAGCTCTTAACCACAAGCTCATGCTGGGAGAATGTGGAAATGGAGCCATTTCAGCCTTTCAGAATTAAAGAGCTGTGCCTTAAAGTGCTGTTACATTGTGTTTACATACATGTAACAACTGGTTAAACATACCTTTTACATACATTATTCAATTATGATGAAAAATACAGTAATCATTCATTTCCGTGGTTTAAATAAAGTGCGGCATTGTCTCTCCTCCTACTTTGTTATTATATTGTCCATCAGTAATACTAACATCTGTGAAATTAACCACATTAAATTCCAGTGAGCTTTAGATGATTTTGTCCTGACAGGCTTTGGTGACGCACAAAACAAAAAAAAATTGGTTCTGAATTTGTGGCAGGCAATTTTTGGGCATTCCATCTTTGCGGCTCCCCTGCTGTGCTGTGGGACAAGTCAGCCTCCACACGCGAAGCCCCCCGGTGGGGTGAAAGATGGCCGAACCACTTAGGATCATTAGTCTCTGCTCTGCTTTTTTAATCTTCTACCCAAATGCACTGTTCTCTGCTTTGAAGTATTTTCAAGTTAAGACAAATTCAAGGATTTACTGTTGGGAAAGTTATGTTCTTCGGAGATCATATTCATAAGCCACCCTGAGAAGGAAAGGGATTTGTGTCAAAACCACTGGCATGTTGTAGCATGCTTTAAGTTCCACTCCAAAGTCAATTCACCACCTGACCATCATGGGAGAAATCTAAGGTGGTCGGAGGGTGTATTGCTTACAAACACAGACCTTACATATTATTGCATAGGCTGTTTTAAAAATTTGTGAAACGAGACGAGCGGTTTGTGTGAGAAAACGAACAAACTAAAGCCAGAACGTGCGAATGTCACAACAGGAAACACGCACGCGCGTTTGGATCAGTCGGACGTAGTGGTGTACAAGAGGTAAAAACGTTATAAATACTGTTCGTTTTCTCACACAAACCGCTCATTTCGTGTCTTAGGCCATCAGTGTGTACTTACGATGGGGATTGTTTAATTTGGACTTCTCTGTGTATGCTCTTTGAGGTGGTGACCATAGACCTGCATTATGTGAGGCACAGACAAGAACAGTTTGACCTAAAATGATCAAAATTGAAACTACTGGGGAAACAAATACTCCTACATCTTGGATGCCCATGAGGTAAGATAAAACATATCAAAATTGTGAACTATACCTTTAAGTACTTGTAATTAGATGATATTACATTTTAAAATACTTGTAATCAGACTACAGCTACTTTTTTATTGAATAAATATTGTTTACACAATCGAAGTAAATCAGTCATGATTCTCCATAATCCTTTTCAAATCCTTAAAATTTCCTTTTGAAAAAAGCCCATCATTCATATACATTCATAAAGTCTTCTAGTTTTGAAAAGACATTTCACGCACAGACCAGCACAGGTCAGGTGGCTTTAACTACATGGAACATTAAGAGGTCACAAAGCATTTGATCAATGGATTTACAGAAATCATTCACTTTCAAGGCGTGTTTTCTCAACATTGCAACACTGCGTATTGATTTAGCTCAACACATTAATTATTATTTGAATTATCACTCAGTGAGTCATTTAACCACTGTCTTTGGAAGACTGTTTTTCTTCTTTCAAACGCATATGTGACCCTGGAGCACAAACCCAGTCATGCGTCTCACGGGTATATCTCTGGCAATAGCCAACAATACATTATATGGGTCAAAATGATAACTTTTTCTGTTATGCCAAAAAGCTTTAGGATTTTAAGTAAAGATCATGTCGCATGAAGATATTTTGTAAATTTCTTACCATAAATATATAAAAAATGTATTATTAGTGGTAATATGCATTGCTAAGGACTTCATTTGGACAACTTTAAATGCGATTTTCTCAATATATATATATTTTTTGCACCCTCAGATTCCAGATTTTCAAATAGTTCTGACAAATATTGTCCTATCCTAACAAACCATACATCAATGGAAAGCTTATTTATTCAGCTTTCAGATGGTGTATAATCTCAATTTCGAAAAATGGTCCAGGGTCACATTTTTATTATAATTTTTACTATTTTACTTTTTTTTCCCCTGACGTAACATACTGCATAATGCACTTCATTTTGTTCATAACAAGGAATTAAATATATTTTCTTTCTCTTTGTATTTTTATATGAATATGGTACAATATTATCATATTCAATGTGATTAACGAGGTAGGTCAAAAGTAATCTAAAAGTAATCCAAAAGTAATCCGATTAAATTACCTAAAAGAGCAATGTAATGGATTATGTTTTTTTTTAGGTAAACCAAAACACTTTTTGTAAAGAAGAAGACATTTGGAAAGATGCGAGTATGAAATATCAACATAAAAAAGCTCCAAAGGTAAAGATATATTAACCTGCATCTGTCAGGATGAGTCTGTGAGCTGTAATTAAGCAAACATGAAGCCCATATGGCATATGATGTCCCTCTCCACAACCAAATAATCTGTCTTAAATTAATAAGGCTCAGTGCTTACAGTGATCAGATTAATTCCGCCAGCGTTTTTTTCTAAACCTGTATTAATCCCTGTAATCCGCAGCAGTTTCACTGCCAATGCTTTAATCCTTTAGCCACCAAGTGAGAAAACTTTGAAAGTAGCCATGCAGACGTTCAATTCGGTTCTGTCCATCACTCCAACTTTCATCCTTTCACCTCATGGAACAAATAAATATTCAAGACTCAAGCAGAAAGCACGGAAACGGAACAAATCCCATAGGTTTCAGCTAGTAAAGAGCAGTGTGTTGAGATCCCTTATCATCTTATAGCATAAAATAACACCCGGCGCCTCATACAAACATCCTGTACATTGCTGCAAATGTGTCACCACAGCAAATACACTAGAGGTGAGTAATAATTCAAAAGGATGTAATGCTACTGAGGTGAGCAGTGCATGTGGCTGATGTGTGTAATATCCAGATCACACCACAAAGATGAGATAATACCTACAAGACAATCTTTTCATCAAAATTTTCTTTACAAAACAGCACATTTATTAGGACGAATCAGTTTTGCACTATCAAAAATATTTTTTAAAGACATGTACCTTGAAATAGCATGTAAATAATGTAATAATGTGTCTGTGCCACAGTCCATTCATGTATATGCCAGTAGATGGAGCTCTTCTGAGTGACTGTTTCCAGAGCAGATCTGACAGTGTTGCACTTTTCATTGGCATATAAGCAGATTTACGTCTTTTTTTATCAAGTCTTAAAAACGGGTTGAAGACAGATTTTGCATTTTAAAAGTCCCCACAAAAAAGGCTTTCCATAAAAATGTTATATAAATAATTTAGAAAGGATATTTAAAATGTTTTTAAATCAACTGGATGCCCTAATGTTTGTTCCACCAGAGATTTTTAACAAATAATTTTATTTATTTAAGTTTATACATTTAAGTTAAGTCTTAAATTATGTTTTAAAAGTATAAGCTATTGGCTAAACAGATAAAAACATATCACCTCATCCTTTTGTGTGGTATCTAAAAATATATATGTAACATCTTAATATGCATTTAGTGTAGTGTAATAAAGTACTCATTTACAAACCATTAGTTTATAGGTAATTCATAGTTTTAAACTGTAGTTAATTTATACAGATAGTGAGTTCTTCATTCATTGTCACTGCAATTAACAAAGCGTTATTCTTTCATAATGTCATATGTAAAGAGTTAGATAATGCTTAGTAAAGTACCTATTAACAGTAAATAGTTCTCACTAAACATTAAACTCTTAGAAAAAAAAGGTACAAAAGTCTCTGGGACAGTACATTCTAAAAAGGTACACTTTTGTACATTAATGGTGCATATTGGTAAGAACATATACCAGTGACAGCTACGCATCTTTCTGCATTTTTACATAAAAATAATAATAAAAAACCTTAAAACTTAAAAACTTAAATTACTTTATTTTTTTCTAAATGAGGATGTCCACAAAGGGAGTTTTTATCAGGTTTTTCTAACTTCTGGTTACAAATTTGTTCCCCAAATATGGTTTAGTAGGTGCACACACACACTGGTGTTTTATGGGGACTTTCCATAGAAATAATGAGCTTTATCCTGTACAAACTGTATATTCTTTCCCCTATTCCTGATGTGTTTTAACAACATGATCTGATGAGTATTTTATGTCATTCATATTGACAATGTTATTTTATTTATTATATATGTTTAGTTTTGGAGATAAAAGGCTTAATGTATTTGTAAACATTTAATGAGCGCTTAATAATAATGCAATTCATGTCCAATAAAGGTTGGTTCAAAGCACTGAATTAGTCCTTGTCCCACTTCCTAATCTTAAGTGAGAACTGTTAATAAGGTGTTAACATAGCATTACATTACATAACGCAGATTCAATTATTTATATATTTATTTTTGCAGGAATATGTGGATTTATCTATTTATTTGCACATTTATCGATATATTTATCTATGTAGAATTTGGTGGATTTATTTATTGATTGCAGGTTTCGTCCTCCCTATTAATGTATTAATTAACTACAGTTTATAAGCTATTAATTTTGATTTGTAAATACTTTATTACACTATATTTATTATAAAGTGTAACCAAAGACCAAATAGATGGAGGAAAAATGTAAAAGCCATTTAACATATAATATATTAACTTTGGTGTTTCCATGGTTTCTACAAAATAAAACCGGAAGTCGAGGGTAACGCGGGTATGATGTCATTGATAAGCGAGAGACACGGTCCGTGTCCTGGTTAAAATAGCTTATTTCTCTGGATTTAAACATTATTGGAAGCATTTGGGATAATTATAAGTACTATAATATTGTTCTAGTGGTTTTTGGATATTTTAATCCAGAAATCTTACATATTGTGCCTTTAATGCATTAAGTACAGTGTATAAACTACCAATTTAAATGTGTAATATACTTATTATAAGGTGTAACCAAAGAGTAAATAGATGGGGAAGCCATTCCAGGCTTTTGTGATGGCCATGTCAGGTGAATCCTGAACTCTGTCTGATCCAGTTCTGGTTTTCCCAGGTTCCAATCTGAATTCCTGCTGCTCTCTCTCTCTGAGATCAGTGAAAAATATCTCCAACCGTCCGGACTGGCTCTCCCTCTCTCTCTTTCTTCACCTTTACACATTATGTCTGCTCTGACGCCTCTCATTTCGCTCCTCTCCAGCTCGGCGCTGGTTTAATCTCGGGAATATGGATTGACTTTGATTCCACTCGGTCGCCTGTTGAAGTTTGGAAGCGGCGGATCGTGTCTCTGCTCACCGAGCTTCATGTTTCCTTCGGCAACTTTCGGAAGTAACTCGTTCCGGATGTGTTGTTCACACCGCTGAACCGACCCGTGCGCGCGATCAGGGGGATTTTAAACACGGATCGTGTCCGAGGCTTTCCACACTTCTTTTATTCGTGTTTAAAGTGATGGCGGAGCGGGGAGCCCGGCTGCTCCTCTCTATTTTCTGCCTCACGATCACAGTTTCACACGCTGAGAAAGGTAAGGCTGAGATTAAAGAGCATGCAAACTTTCTGCGGTGCGACCCGCTGTCTGCAAATGTGCGAACACACTCGAGAGTGCAGGAGTGTGTGTGTGTGTGTGTGAGTGAGTGTCACCAATATTTCCATACCAACTAACTCAGACCACTAACACATAAATCGATGATTTTATCCAGTTCATCGAACACACACACACACACACACACACACACACACACACACACACACACACACACACACACACACCCACCGTTCAGACGTCCTCACACATCAAAACATATGCGAAACATCCCCTTTTAATCTTGATATCTGGCTCATTTACTGCAAAGGTGTGTTCTGCATTAACTTCCACCTGAATAGAAACCCCATTCCTTCATTTAAAAAGGAAGACAAATAGCCTAAATCTCATTTTTATCATGTCTGAGAGCTTAAAGAGTGTTTTATGCATCGTGTCCCTGTAAGAAAGCATATATTTGTTGCATGAATCCTAGATATTTGGGTGAATTGCTCTTTGACTGCACACTTGAAAGGAAAGAGAAAAGCATTTTTTTTGGTAAGAACATCTACCATGTTTATTTTGGGGTGTGTGTAGAATTCTGTCTAGAATTAATTACGCAGCTTGAAACCAATCAGAAAACACACCTGGGACAAACAAAAATATTGCTTATAATGCTGCCTCTAGACATATAACCAGAGAATATGCCTTAAAGATGCAAATGAGGAGACAAATGCATTTACTCTGACATGGCATTATCTGAATATGCACTGATATGAACATTTTGTCCGTTACGGATAACCAATAATTATTTAAACATGTAAAATATCCCCTTTATTCTTGATATCTGGCTCATTTACTGCAAAGGTGTGTTCTGCATTAACTTCCACATGAATAGAAACCCCATTCCTTCATTTAAAAAGGAAGACAAATAGCCTAAATCTCATTTTTATCATGTCTGAGAGCTTAAAGAGTGTTTGAGGCATCGTGTCCCTGTAAGAAAATGTAGGCTATAGATAGATATTTTTGATATTTTGGTGAGTAGTGTATTGGTTTTTGACTGCACACTTGAAAGAAAAGAGAAAAGGTGTTTTTGGAAAGAACATCATCTATGTTTATTTTGGTGTGTGTAGAATTCTGGGCTGAACAAATGAAAATTAATTGCAAAAAACATGCATATAGGACAAATATATATATATTGCTTATGAATATAATTCTGCCTTTACACTGCTGAGATATATAACTAGAGAATATGCCTTAATGCTGCAAATGAGGTGACATTAATGCATTAACACTGACATTGCAATATCTGAATGGCCGGTACAATAACCGATAATTCTTTATACATGTCAATATCTGAAATAAAATAAATATTTTGGTTACATATTGGCTGATAACCGATATATTGGCCGATAAATCTAAATCCAAATTTGTGTATACTTTTTGAGAGCCGGATTACAAAAACAAAAGTCTCACCATTAAAATCCATGTCCCAAACACACAATCATAATGATCTTATTATAATTATAGCCGATATGACAGGTTTGCGCTGGCACATGTTGCACGTACACATTGTTCTTTTTAAAAAAAAAAGTGATTTCAATCATATTTAAAGCAATTCATGGTGAACAGTGCACATCTGAAGGGTCTCAGCTGAAGGAAATAATCCATTTTTTATCGGCTTTAATATATCGGCCAAATTTTATTATCGGGCCGATAATATAAAAAATAACCATATATCGGCTGATACCGATATGATGGCCGATATATTGTGCATCTATAAAAATAAGAATATAGGTACATGAACAATGAAATGATGACAATGCACAGTCAGCGTTACCTTTTTTATTTTTTTTATTTCGGTTTTGCCATTTGCCATTGCATTGTTGCACCGAATATGGAGCTGGCACAGACTCAACTGTGTAAATATGCCTTTAGAGAAAGTGGTTATTTTTGCTTCAGAGCATAGAAACTGAATCTTTTGTTAGTTCATCTTGTTCATATTGAATATGACAAGTCTCACATTTAATTTGCTCGATGCATTATTTAACTCTTTCATTATTATTGACATATGTCACGTTTCCAATAGTTTGTGCTTGATTATTAGGATCACGTACGGTGAAAGCGGGCCGTAGTGGAGTTTGTGGCGGGGCTGTCTTGCGTGCAGAGGCTGATGAAGCGCCCGCATGAAAAGCAATGTGCTGTGGTAAAAAATCACAGGCTTTGCTGGAGATCAGTACAAAAGAGAGGAATGGGGGGCTGGGTGGAATGGGCAGACTCTGTCTGGAAAGTAATAAAACCAGGAGATTAAGGGGGGGAACAGGGAGTTCCTTTGGGAGTTTTGATTGATTCCAGAGAATTGGACCTACATGCGGAGAGTGAGTTTCAAGTTACTAATTGTGGGGTCCCCTTCTGAAAATATGTGTTTATTTGAAACATGTTTTTTGAGGTCCTGAAGCACACAAATGCCAATCATAAGCAGTTTTGTGAAGCTTAGGTCACCTATATCTTGGCAATAACAGCGTTCCAACTTTTCATGTGCTAGAAAGGAAATGGGCATGTCTTGGACAAGTTTTTGTTTTTAAAAATAAAAGTTGTCATTGCATCAAATTTGCATCCCATCTTCTCTGCATAATCCTGCCGGGAGATAACTGTGTGCTGATGTCTTCCCTGTGGAGAATGTAAACAGCATGCTAAACTATATAAACACCCTCACAACCTTGTCTGCAAGAGCTCTGCTTCCTTCGCAGAGCCCTTCATCGCACAGACCTGAACAAAAGGACAGTGTTGTTCTAACTTAGATAACATTCTGTAGGCGATATACCTGGTTATTAAGTTAAGTTCGACCTGGTTTCACAGACAGTGCTCAGATTAAGCCAGGATTAGGACATTTAAGTAGCTTTTATAAACATTCCTTAGGAAAAACATTAGTGGTGTACGTGTTGAGACGATACAATCGCACTGACATATTTTAAGATACTTTGCTTTCAGTTAAAACGGCTCAAACATGCATTTGAGGCTCTGTTTACACCGGGTATTAAGATGCGCTTTGGTCGACACTAATTACATGTGTAAACGGGTCTAAAGCGTTTTGAGCTTGTCCACTTTCGACCACTTCCAGAGGTAGTGGAGAACACACTCGACCGGATCGCTTTTGTAGTGTAGACGCTCATGTGGTCGAATGTGTTCAAACAGCCACAAAAGACCGTCTTCTCTCCACATACTGACCGAATGCGGGAACATTATGGGAAGAGCGCTAGCCAGACGGGATTTAAACTTTGTCAGCTGGAGACCCAAGTTTGGTTTGAAGACAAAAAACGTACCAGCACAATGTTCTCACACCATTCCTGATGTCTAACACACACTCACAGCGTTCGGCTGGTCTTGCGGCTGAAGCTCATGTTCTCTGTGTGTTTTTCTGTCGTATCCGTGCACGTTATGTAAATTGCTCAAGATTATTAGACTGAAAGATCTGAAAAAGCCCATACTTTTACCTACCCATAGACCCTCCCCATGAAGTAATCAGACAGAAGTGGTTGAAAGTGGACTAAAGAGACGGATTAAAACACCAGGTGTAAACGGGAATGTGTCTCCCTCATCTACTTGTGATCTGATTGACCAAAACACATCTTAATACCAGGAGTAAACAGGACCTTAGTCTGGGGCTAGTCTTAAACTTTGTCTGTGAAACTGGGGGGGTCAGTGTACTATATTATTGATATTAGTATATTAGCTATGCACTGAATTTTGGCAACTGAAAATACTTGGCAAAACATTTTTGGTTTCGGCCAAAATAGTTTAAGGGACGAAACTCTTAACTGAAAGAATGACGTTTGCTTAGCGCTTTTCCAATGACATATTTTGACCACATCGGCATCTATTTCATGCACAAAAAGTGAATAAGCTACAAAAGATAAACATGTCAGCAGTGTGGAAACACTTCGCATAATGCTGAAGTAGCAAAATTTGTTTGACTAAAATATCTAGAAGCGGCTTGTTGTCGTAGAACTTTACTATGACTGGTTTATCACTCGAGAACACAAAACTGAGTTTATTTACCCAAAATAATTTACCTTCACTGGTTTTGTGCATCACTATTAACACTATTACTAGCATCACTAGTACAAAAAAAGGTACTATGGCAAATGGTATACTAAAAGATCGCTTTTTCATTTGGTCTGTGTTGTATTTAGCTTATTTACAGTATGTGGAGAGATGTATCAAAGATAAACGGATGCCATTGTTGGAAATATTCCATCAGTGCAGTAGCTTGTTTGGCCATATATCTGTCCATTGCATTATAATCATTATCCAAAGTCATCATTACTGTTGCAGCTGCATGTTTTCAGATGTCACGGAACAAAGAGGATCAATATCACAGTGACAAATTAAGTATTGTCAGCAATTGAATCTCGCTGGAAATCGGGCGTCACAATAAGCTCCAGCTGAGAGATCTAGCCTTCGATGTTCTTTATTAATTTAGATGGACAATGGGCCCTTGGCTAATTGCCTAATGTGCAAATGAAGGCTTGATGGCAGCATGTAAATGGATGATGATTGATGGAGTTATTTGTTTATTGCACTAGCGGCAAAAGTGCTGGTTAATAATTTGACCTGATATTTGTCAACATATAATTTGGGTTTCTTTGTGAGGGAATCAAACCCTTTCGGTGTCCTTGTACTGAGTCATATGGCAGGGTATTGGTATGTTTGGAATGGCATACTACTTATTATTTTATGCATATTGCAAGAATATGTAGAATGCAATGCACTTGGCATGACCTTCCACACTTAAAAAAAATATACGTGGGTTTTACTTAATTTTTTTATGTCAACAAGTTCCACGTAATTGGGATATGTTGAATTTAATTAAAATTGTTTATTTCAGTTAACTTAAGTTTTTTACGTAAGGTTAATTCAATGCCATTTAGTTCAATCAGGTTAACATTCATAATTTTGTCCAAAACTACTCAATTTAATTATTCTAAATGAATATAAAAAAACAAACCAAAAC
>CM040912.1:3575000-3655000 GCA_023029165.1 Gobiocypris rarus
GAAAAACAACCCAAGATTGTCGGTGAATAACGGCTTAAATTTCAGCAGCTTGTTTCTCACACAAAGCTATCATCTGGCTTCAGAAGGCATGGAAAATATTGCAAGAATTGTATGTACCACTTTTATGACACAATTATGTTTCTTTGAATTTGCATTCAAAGCTTGAAATCTGTCCTGATTCGTTATAATTCAATTCAAACACTGTACAAAATATGACCAATAAGTTATGACAACATTGCTTTAACTTATCGAAATAAGTTTCAACTGTTTATTTTTCATTTTTAAGTTATACAAGATTATACTCATTTTAAAGTCAGTTTAATGTAATTTAAGTTGAAATGATTTCAACGTCCAAGTAGATTGTACTTAATTCAAGGCAGCAGCTGTTTTACATTGAAGAACAAACAAAACAAGCTTCACTTGTTCATTAAAAAAGTATACATTTATGAATAACAGGGGTGAATAAATTCTGAGAATATTTATTTGACAAGTGAAAACATGATGTGCCAAGGTTTTCACTCAAAGAAATCTTATAATGCATGTTAATTATGTATTTCATTACATGAAATGAGTACAGAACTTGATGTTAGCCTTGGTTACTTACATCATGCGCTGTGAATATTGTATACTTTGCTGAAATGAGTCTTTCAAAGGTCTGAGGTAGATTGAGGTGCTTTTGTGATTGTGAGATCTGCTCTTTTTGAATCATTGTGGAGATGATTGATGTCTGAGAGCCATAAGGACCTGTGCATTACTTACCTTCCATATTACATTACAGCCAGATGAATGTATATATTTACAGTTTTTTACGGTGTGAGTCATTTTGGGTGGTGTTGTTGTGGGTGGTTGCATTTATAGGATGGTTTTGCAGCTGCAGTGCATGCCAGATGAGATTTGAAGAATTTCCTCCCGATGGTTAGTAGTAACGGGAATGATGGAAACCAGCTGCTTTGGGTCCCCGACCTCAAGATTTGACCTCTGACCCGGCGATGGATAAGTGCAGCTGGAGAAAAAAGCCAGGAGAAGAAGATAAAGCCAGAAAAGCACCTGCAGAGTAGGCTTGACATTCCAGCACTGGATCCTTGGACACGTGTCACATGATCCCAGCGAGCGTGTTCGTATGGGAGGGGGGATCATTAAGGGGAGGCCAGCTGTTACTGTATATGCCTAATGAGCGCTTTTATGGAAAATACTTGATGAACACGCACATTTGATCGGCTACCTGTGGAATAAGTACGCCTACAGATTAAGCTCCACAGTTTTTCAATTCAGACCGTCGTTTAAAAAAAGTTTTAGCCAATGTATTCATAAAAACCCCCAGAAGAAAACAAGGTAATACTTTATCTTACATGCACTTACTATAGGGTTAGGGTAGGATTAGAGTTCGGTTTAGGGTTAGTTGCATGCAATTATGTAAATCATTTATAGTTCTTACCATACCAGACTTGGTAAGACTTTATTTTACAGTGTCCTTGTTACACGCTGCATGTAGTTTCCATAGTAAGTACTACAAATTATGTATAATTACATGCAACTAACTCTAAACCAAACCTAATCCTAACCCTATATGTAGTTAATTCATATTTTAATGTATAATTGCACTGTAATAAGTACACCTGAAAATAAAGGGTTACTCTATATTTTAAGGTGTCTGTGTTACAATGTAATTGTGCATTTAAGTACTGAGTAATAATAACTAACTACAAGTACTATAGGATTAGGTTTGGGGTTAGTTGCATGTAATTATGCATAATGTATAGTTATTACTATAGGTACATGTAACACGTTTAACAAGGACACTGTAAAATAACGTTGAATTATTGCCCTGAAATATTATTTTTCCCCTTTATCCAATTTTTCATTAGTGATTAAATAATTTACTGTTGGAAAGTTGTGAAGCACACAGAATGTATCCGTCTTCACATTATAATCGTAAAGTTTACAAATTGTTGTTAATTTGTGGTTGTTCATACACTTGAATTATTGTAATTGTCACCTTTGTGCACTAGAGTATATTTAGGTTGCAAAAATGGTAGTAGTTAGTGCAGGATTAGGTTAGTCTGCTTTAAGTAAGAGTGTAGTACATTTCAGCAGTTTAACACATTTTACTATTAAAGTCCATTCTGCAGATTTTTTTCATGCTGATTGCATTGTGGGCCTAGGAATGAGTAATCGCTGCTACAGACCAATGCAAATGTGCCCCATTTCACTTACGCACTCGAAAAAGAAGCAAATGAGCTATTTGGCTAGATTAAAGAAGGCCTTTTTTTGCAAAGCGGAGGGAAAAGCTTCCTCCCGGATTCTTTTATCCAAAATGCACAAATAATATTCGTCTCATTTCTGTCGTCTCTCACCTTATAATAAGGTTTGATATTAGTAATCTGACCATTTTGGATAGCGATAGCCTATTACGTTCATCAAAAAGCAATTACAGTAGGCCACTACTGCGAGATGTATACAAATCTCTACTTAGATCTTCCGTTTCTCACCTCTAGACGCTTACACAATCACCCCCACTTCATGTGAATTAAGAATCGTGTACACAATAACTTTATGATTGGATAATTAGCAGTTGCACTCGGAAGATATGACAGTCATTACCCTTTACATCTTTTTTGGGGGCGATATAAACACTCATGGAATTGTCTATACATGTTTGTTGAGCTTGCAAGAACTTGCACGGGTAATGCGATTCACTGAGCTGTGGATCGGGCCCACCGCACCCACACCAGCCCATAGTCTTACAGCCGCTGCACGCATTCCCAGTAATTCATGGTCAGGGTGGTGTCGCATATTGCTTGCCGAAAAAAGGGGGGTCAGGGGTTCAATTGCCCCCCCCTGGGAAAAGCCTTAGATACATAGTGACTGTACGGCTGCCCCACGCTGACTACAATGGTAATTAATTTCTAATGAGGGTAGGAGCTCTCGCTTGTGCCAGCCTGCATTGAGCCCACGGGCTCCACACGTTTTCTTCTATGCCCCATTTATTTAAAGAGTTTGTAATATTCTCCAGTAGGTCAAGAGTTCCATTCCGCTTTATGATGTCTACTCTCCTCGAGTAATTTCTTTTAGTAGCTTTTCAACACTTTTATTTTGATTAGATTGCAATATTGCGATATGAGAAAGATTTGTCTCGTGTGAGATGAGATGAAGTTTGCACATAATCCTGGTTCTAGTTCAATAAACCCATTCCAGTTTAATTCCGTTTTTATAAAGTTATGCTCTTTATGCCTCATTTCATTGCGCATTCAATCGGTTTTAATTAAAGTCGGTGACTTGTGTATTGTGGTTTTGGGTCCGTGCTGAAGCGGCTTGTATTGATACAATTTCCTGAGAGGAAACTATTCTGTGAAATACAGGAAGCCATTAGGAAGTCTGGGCCTCACATCTCTCTGCAGCCAGTAAACAGTGACTAGCTCCCTGTGTAAGCAGCATGGATGAGCCTTAGTGCGCCTGATGAGGATTTTGTTGTGAAATTTGTTGGTTGTTTGTGCAGTTTTTGTTAGTAGTGTAACACGCACATATGTGTGTATACACACTGCCTCAGCAAAAACTGTTGCTTTTTGGATTTAAATAGACCAGTGCTTAAGAGTCTATGATTGTATGATTATTTCAGCGATTATTATGTTTCTTGCATGTTATATGTTTGGCAACAGTTCTTCTATCCCTAATTGATGGAGTGTGTAGCTTTTCATTTCTTAAACAACCATGTAGACACATCATGACCATATTCCAGGATGACAATGTCAAGGGTCATCAGCTCAAACTGTGAAAGAATGGTTGAGAGGGAGCATCAAGGATCATTTTCACATATGAATTGGCAGACCGTAAATTCATTGAAAGTCTTTGGCATGTGCTGGAGGAGACTTTACAGAGTGCTGGACTCTTGCATTGAGTCTCTTGCAAAATTGATGCACCTCTTGATGGAAATAACATCACAGCATTTATTTTCATCAAGAGGTGCCTCAATTTTTGGTCAAGATCTTGCTGTTGAGTCAGACTCAGTTTCTCAGGACTTTAGGGCATGTTAGGTTCAAGTAAGAAGTGATTTGGGTCGGGTACAGATTTTTGGACCCGCTAAATGGACAGCGTAAATATGCTAACACAAAATATTGAATTTTATTCAATATTCATTCACAACAAGCATACAGAGTTTACACTATTACCTACATTGAATTACCACGCTTGGTTTTGGTTCCAGTGATTCAGTAAATGTTTTTTTTTTGTTATCAATTATTTATGTAGCAAAGAACTTGCATGCCAAAGTATTAGAAATGCTTTCAGTTAATACTGCTTTTGAAACATTTAATTTAGATTCCCATCATATTTTATGACATTTAAAAAAAAACTCAAGTGCTCATAAAAATATCACTTCACCAGCCTTTCACTGCAATCGTATCATTTTTTTTGCACTGATGTTCAATTCAACCTTTATTATAAAGATCCTAGAGACGGGATAATTTAAGTGTGCTTGGAGCGATGATCTTGAGAATGAGATTTACCTAATAAAAACCGTTGTTCATTTCTAATGCTTTGCAGTGCACAGATTGATTTTTGGGTCCTTGACGAGCTCTGGAACTCATTCTGGTTGTTGTTATTGAACCCTTGTAACTGAATTACCCAAGGTAAACCGTTCCTAATATAATTTCAGGCTTTGCCGTCCATTTTCATCTGGCGAGTCTCTTAAGCTAATGAACAAGTAAATGTGAGCATTAAGGTTGTGTGTTTCCAAAAAAAAAAAGGATGTCATCTACTTGCACTTTGGGTTTCTTCAACAGAAATGTTATACGGAGCATTGATCACCCATGAAATCACATATCGCCAAACATCACTCCAGAATCTCAGTGGAAAATTGACTAGCAGTTAAGTGGTTGTGGAGCCGCGCTGCATTGGGCCCCCGAGAACCTCCGTGATGCCTCGCTACGTCTACCCCGTTGTGCGGCGCTCCTATTTGAATTTCAATCAGCGCTTGATGTGTTGCTATGTGAAGGCATGGGGGATGGAGGTGAGGTGGAAGATGTGGCGTGACCAACGGAGGCTCATTTGAGGCTCATTTGTGTCCGCCGGCGTCCCAGGGGGCACATACCGTAAACTGCTAGCCGCTGGGCTTGCAAACACTCTATTTTTACTGACGTCTCCAGCTAGCTCAGACTAGAGGTGGTACAATCAATATCAACCCCCTCCCTACCGCCCTCCTCCTTCTCTGTTTTGTGTCACTTCATCATGCGCTGTCACATCTACCACACCTTGGTTTGTTATATTAAATTAAATGTGCTGTGCTAGCCCGTGTCATTCACTCCACGGGGTTCAAGACCGTAATTGTATCCTGGACTCCATTAAACAGCCATATGTTTTATGGGTATTTACCATAATGTGTGATTGAATTATTCCGCTTGTGACACTGTGCGTTCCTTACAGATGCATTGCACTCTGGGAAATGCTAATTCTGCGTTTTCTCTACCTTTCCATATGGCGCCAGACCTCTTTGGTGATGCCATATGAGCAGTTTTTGAAATGAGATTGTTGCCGACAGTGTGTAAAAGACTTAAGGAGGACGAAAAGGACGAAGCTTTCAAGATGAACAACAAATAATTCATGTTTTTTGAGGTACTAGCTCCACCAGAAGCCACATTTGATCCATTTCCCCTTGCAGCCGGCTTCCATTAATAATGGATGGTAGTTTCTCCCCCATCTAGGTCCTGCGGGGCACAAATCCCCCTCCCAGCCCCCCACATCCCTCCACTGTGTTTCCCACCATTGACTATCCCGGTTGGGTTCAGGGCTGAGTTTATACATCATATCACACCCTGCTTTACTCCTATTGTTAGTTTAGCCAAGTGCATCAGGAGGTGTCTGCTTTGTTGTGTTACAAAGCCAACTGTCATGATATGACGTTTTAATAGAAATTCTTCTCTCTTCTGTTGAGGTCACCTCGGACAATGCTTCAGATGCCTTCATGCTGTGCTAAAGGAGCCATGTGGGTTTTTTTACCCTTCTCCTTCAGCAGTGGCTCAATGTGGAGGAGTCAGAGACTGGATGAGCGCTGGAGATTTATGGCTAGTTTTAGAGTTGAATAGGAAAGCTGTGAGACATGCCAAGTGTATGATGTAAGAATCTGGCCAGACTTACTCCCACTGCCACAGCGAATGAAGAAAGTGATGAATCAATGAGAAAATTAAAGCACGCCTCATGGTGATCTGATTCAGAATCCTAAATCCTGGGGGAAAAACTAGGTCATACCAGTATAAGATGGTCAGGCTGGTTTTTTTGGAGTATGAGTGCTGTTTTTCTGCTGGTCTGAGGTGGCCTACCAGCCCAAACCGGCTTAAAGGAATCTCCTGGGTGCGAAGTTAAATTTAATCAACAGCGTTTGTGGTGTAATGCTGATCACCTAGGGGTGCAACGGTACCCTCATGTCACGATTCGATACATATCACGTCGTGATTTTATTGCGATACTCCAAGACATATGGTTAAAGATTAACAACAAATTTACCGTTGATTAAAAATGCTAAATTTGGTGTAACATTGGGTGTGGAAATGAATAGGCTTGGACTTGATGCTGTTAACCCAGTACATAGGACAATGGTGACACCAGAATTAAAAATATTCTTGATTCTGAAAATACAGAATTGTTTTACATTGTCACTGACTAGATATATTTAAAATAATGTTTTAAACTGGCAACATAAGATATTTACCATTATCAGGACCCACAAATATTCCCCCATTGGATTATACTACATTATATATTTAACATTATATATAGTAGTTTAATTTAGTATTGACACTAAAACTGTATTCTTTAAAAAATATATATTTTTATTTGCAGTGAACTATATTACTATCCATGATACATATTGTTGCATGTTTTTATTGCGGTATATTGTGATATGATATATTGTTACACCCCTATGATTAACACACACACACACACACACAAAAATTCAACTTCTCACTCATTATGTTTAAATAAGTTAAAAAAATTAGCTTACAGTGAAGTACATACAATGGTTAATAGTCTAAATTTGAAGCTTACCATAAAAAAAGCTTACCACAATTCACTTCCATTTCTAAATGTCTCACTCTAACCTTTATTAGTGTTGTCAAAAGTACAGACTTCAGTACCAAATCGCTACTGAAATTTAAAAAATTAAAAATTTTCCCTCTAGAATTTTTAAAACACTAATCTGGATTTTAGTTTGAAAGACAAGTAGAAGTAGACAACTCATCAACATTATACTACAAATGCTGTCAAAGATGATCTATCTAGATGAAAAAAGTCTGGCTGATCAACCAACCATCTTCACTGGCTTGGATCAGCTAATGGTCATAAACGAAAAACCCTGATTGTAGCTTGATTGTTCAGCAGTGGAGAACTGCCTCAACACATCCACCTGATTTTATCAGAATTGTCTGAATTCATCTGGCATAGTTGGGCTTCTCAAGAACAGAACATAATATTTCCATTATTGTCAAGATTCTGAGCAGACAGCTTAACAAAATAACGTAATTTACTAGAGTTTCTGACAAAATGTTAATTGTTGTTAAATATATTTAAAAAAAATGTTTAATTAATGTAAATTAATTATCAGTTGATTGAATGATTCAATGACTCACTCATAAAGACTTCACTTGTTTCATTACTGGATGAATCAGTGTTTTTGAACAAACCTCTTGAGTGAATGATTCAATGACTCCCTCATAAAGACTTCACTTGTTTCATTACTGGATGAATCAGTGTTTTTGAACAAATCTCTTGAGTGAATGATTCAATGACTCATAAAGACTTCACTTGTTTCATTACTGGATGAATCAGTGTTTTTGAACAAATCTCTTGAATGAATGATTCAATGACTCACTCAAAGACTTCACTTGTTTCATTACTGGATGAATCAGTGTTTTTGAACAAACCTCTTGAGTGAATGATTCAATGACTCCCTCATAAAGACTTCACTTGTTTCATTACTGGATGAATCAGTGTTTTTGAACAAACCTCTTGAGTGAATGATTCAATGACTCACTCATAAAGACTTCACTTGTTTCATTACTGGATGAATCAGTGTTTTTGAACAAATCACTTGAGTGAATGATTCAATGACTCACTCGTAAAGACTTCACTTGTTTCATTACTGGATGAATCAGTGTTTTTGAACGAATCTCTTGAATGAATGATTCAATGACTCACTCATAAAGATGTCACTTGTTTCATTACTGGATTAATCAGTGTTTTTGAACAATTCTCTTGAATGAATGATTCAATGACTCACTCGTAAAGACTTCAATTGTTTTATTACTGGATGAATCAGTGTTTTTGAACAAATCACTTGAGTGAATGATTCAATGACTCACTCAAAGACTTCACTTGTTTCATTACTGGATGAATCAGTGTTTTTGAACAAATCTCTTGAGTGAATGATTCAATGACTCACTCATAAAGACTTCACTTGTTTCATTACTGGATGAATCAGTGTTTTTGAACAAATCTCTTGAATGAATGATTCAATGACTCACTCAAAGACTTCACTTGTTTCATTACTGGATGAATCAGTGTTTTTGAACAAACCTCTTGAGTGAATGATTCAATGACTCCTCATAAAGACTTCACTTGTTTCATTACTGGATGAATCAGTGTTTTTGAACAAACCTCTTGAGTGAATGATTCAATGACTCCCTCATAAAGACTTCACTTGTTTCATTACTGGATGAATCAGTGTTTTTGAACAAATCACTTGAGTGAATGATTCAATGACTCACTCATAAAGATGTCACTTGTTTCATTACTGGATTAATCAGTGTTTTTGAACAATTCTCTTGAATGAATGATTCAATGACTCACTCGTAAAGACTTCAATTGTTTTATTACTGGATGAATCAGTGTTTTTGAACAAATCACTTGAGTGAATGATTCAATGACTCACTCGTAAAGACTTCACTTGTTTCATTACTGGATGAATCAGTGTTTTTGAACAAATCTCTTGAATGAATGATTCAATGACTCACTCAAAGACTTCACTTGTTTCATTACTGGATGAATCAGTGTTTTTGAACAAATCTCTTGAGCGAATGATTCAATGACTCACTCGTAAAGACTTCACTTGTTTCATTACTGGATGAATCAGTGTTTCGGAACAAATCTCTTGAGTGAATGATTCAATGACTCACTCAAAGACTTCACTTGTTTCATTACTGGATGAATCAGTGTTTTTGAACAAATCTCTTGAATGAATGATTCAATGACTCACTCATAAAGACTTCACTTGTTTCATTACTGGATGAATCAGTGTTTCGGAACAAATCTCTTGAGTGAATGATTCAATGACTAATAAATTTAACAGTCATGTGTCTCCACCTCCTGGTGTAACAATGCAATGATACAATCTTTATTTGAAGCGTCAAGTTACTTTCAAAAGATGGTTTTCTTTATTTTCATCACTACCGTAGACATCAGTGTTTATATCTGAACTATAAACTCTTATCCCAGTTCTTCTGTGATGATCTGAATGATTGTAAGACAGAAATAATGATCCTGTGTGGTTGAAAAGCTGTTCATATCTATACATGACAGCGGCTCTCTCTGGATCAGAACACAGATCTGAATTATCGCTGTGATTGTACTTGTCAAAGGTTTAATAGACGTCGAGCCGAATCACTGTCATTTAGGGATAAGATCACGTGGGTGTTTGAATCAACATCAGTCTTTTACTGATGAATCGTGCAGCTCTACTACAGAGCAGTTCATTCATTTGATAATCCAGCCGCTCATTGTGTGCCTAATTTAACTTCTACTTTTTGAATATTGACTGCAGTAAAGCACTTATCCGAGCTTTGTGAATCTCATTTCAACTGTCAGAAAGCTTGAAATTATTTCGTCGTCCTAAAGGCGATTGCTTCTGTCCATCAGTCTTTCTGTCTTCTCATTGATCCCTGTGACTCATGAATATGTAGAAGAGGCTGCTGAAAAGGAGATGGGAGGAGTTATTGACGTTTGACATTGAGAATGTGCTAAAATTGCTCTGAAATCATGTTCTCTGGCTACAGAGATTATGAACACTCTAGAGAGGATTTTTTTTACCTCCATTTGTTCCCTTGCTTAAGTTAGTTCATTATTATTATAATTGGAAATGTGGAAGGTCTTTCTGTCCTTTTGACATTGTGTGTTGCACAATAACACTTCACCTCAGTGCTATTTTAGTATCATTTATCACTATTAAAATATTCATTAATATTTTGAATTCGATTTGATTTTCAGTTTTTGTTCTAATTGTAGTAATTTTGTGTGCTTTGAACATTTTTCATATTTCTATTTAGCTTTATTTCATTTAGTTGCCAAGGCAATATATTTTTTTAAGTTTTCAAAGTTTTTCATGTAATATTTTTATTTTTATTTTTAGCTTTATTTCAATAACGAAAACTAATTTTAATAGATTTAGTTAACAACACTGCTTCAATTCAATTCAATTCAATTCAAATTTATTTGTATAGCGCTTTTCACAATACACATTGTTTCAAAGCAGCTTTACAGAAAGTGCATTTTATAAATGTACATTGAAAAATGTTAGAAAAAGTTAATCAATCATGTATTATTTTAGGCCGCTATAACAGCGCTGGTGTTGAGTCGTCTCTTCACAGGCGTTGGGGCATCTGAAGTCTCCATGAGAGGCTGGATACAAACTGGAGCTGACCAACTATTTACCTCAGGACTAGTGTCCCGAGATAATAACAGAAAAGCAGATGGGAAATAATTAGCATAGCTGCTGTTCAGAATATTAATGCTTTTGATCCGATTTAACTGTAGTATAAAAAGGTAATTATAATGTGAATGCTTGGCTAAAGAGATGCGTCTTTAATCTAGTTTTAAACTGGGACAGCGAGTCTGAACCTCGAACAATATCAGGAAGACTATTCCAGAGTTTAGGAGCTAAATGTGAAAATGCCCTCCCTCCTTTAGTGGACTTAGATATAAAGCGCGATGGATTGTTGGGCGATAGAAGATCCGTTAAATACACTGGAGCTAAACCATTTAGGGCTTTATAGGTCAGTAGCAATACTTTGTAATTGATACGAAACTTAATAGGTAACCAGAGTAGAGATGATAAATTTGGTGTTATATGATCATATTTTCTTGACCTAGTAAGAACTCTAGCAGCTGCGTTTTGGACTAACTGTAGCTTGTTTATTGAGGATGCAGGACAACCAGCTAATAAAGCATTACAGTAATCTAGTCTCGAGGTCATGAATGCATGAACTAACTTTTCTGCATCAGAAATAGATAGCATGTTACGTAGCTTAGCAATGTTTCTAAGTTGGAAAATGCTGTTCTTGTAACATATGAAATATGATTTTGAAAGACAAGTTGCGGTCTAATATAACACCCAGGTCTTTTACTGTAGTGGATAAAGTGACAGGACGTCCTTCCAAGTTAAAGTTGTATTGTGAGAGGTTTTGTGGGCCGTTTTTGGACCAATAAGTAATACCTCTGTTTTATCTGAATTTAATAGCAGAAAATTACACGTCATCCAGTATTTAATATCTTCAACACACGCTGTCAGTTTAGATAATTTCAGGGTGTTTAGGGCATTAAACCCATTATTTAAAGTGAGATTAATGTAATTTAAGTTGAAATGGCTTAAATATCTTTATAAAATAATTAGAAATATAAATTGTTTTAGTGTTGAACATACAGTGACATAAATATACCTCATCTAAAGGCTTTTTTTGTTAATATTGGTGTATTCTTGTATTATTATTATTTCTCACCAAAAATTTTGTAGCCATTTTCGTATAGCATTATAAATAAATATATATATAAAAACCTTTGCCTGTGAAATCACATGCATGTTGTGCAACCAACATACAGATACATAAAACAATGGGAAAAATAAAGAAAATGAGACTAGATCCTAGAAAGGACCTGTAAAACCACCCATGATTTTTATCTTGTGGTCAGTAATATCTGATAATTTGACATTTCTATCTCTGTACATCAAAATGAATGGCATACTGTGTGTGTGGCAAGGGATTTCTAACCTTTAACTATAGGAATTAGAGCTGCACAATTCTGGATAAATTGAGATCACGATTCTCCCATGATTCTGAATAGACAGCTAGTCTAAACAACATAACGTAATTTACTACAGCATCTGACTAAAGGTTAGTTGCTGCAGTCTATTTAATTTTTTATTTGAATTAGTTATTTTAATCATTTTTAAGTAAATGATTCAATGACTCACTCATAAAAACTTGTTTCATTACTGGATGATTCAGCATCTTTGAATGAATCTCTTGAATGAATGATTCAATGACTAACACATGTTTAACAGTCACGTGTCTCCACCTACTGGCGTAACGGTGCAATTTATACAATCAGTATTTTAAGTGTCAAGTTACTTTCAAAAGATGATTTACTCTATTTTCATCGCTATTGCAGACATCAGTGTTCATATCCGAACTATAAACAGAAGTAATGAAACTGTGTGGTTGAAAAGCTGTTCATATCTATATGACAGCGGCTCTCTCTGGATCAGAACACAGATCTGAATGATCGCGGTGATCGTACTTGTCAAAGGTTTAATAGACAGAGCAGAATCACTGTCATTTAGGAATAAGATCACGTGGGTGTTTGAATCAAGGTTTTAACGAGATATAAAGTTTTTAAGTACCTTTCCATAAGCATGAGAAATAACTATAGTAGTAAACACACTTCCCCTGTGAAAGCAGGTTGTTCTATGAATAGCCAAGCAGAACTCGTGATGCACAAACTACGAACCCTAATTCTCTCTTAATTATGATTGCACTTACTGTTAACACTGGTAAACCTCAAAAGCTACTCAAAGATTCACGTTGAGAGGAGTATGCGTGTTGAGCTCCATTCATAGCAGTGCTTTGAAACGCGCTAATTGCTTCTGTACAACTGCTGTTAAAGCAAATATTTCAGCTGCAACACAGACGTGAATGTTTTTCATAAGCGGCTGGCATAAGCAGAGCTGTATGTTTGATAGATGTGCATGGATAATGATTGTATACAGCATATCAGATGTCTAAATCGGTGTCTGCTCGAAGAAAATGATCACGTTATGAGATGGTGTCATAAAAGACAAGGCGGACATTATTGTATTAGTTCTCAGATATGAGCGTTTCTTCACCCAGGGGTAATGGTGTGATTTGAGGCTTTTGTTTATATGCATGTCTGGAACAAAAATCTGATTCTGATCACAAATGACCCGAGAAAGAAATGGAAAAATGACATATTTCAGCCAGAATAGATTTCTGCTTACATTTTAGTTATACTGAGACCCATTATAGTCTGGTTACTGCCTAGTGACGGAGAAGAAAAGCAAAATGTTCCAGTTGTTTAAAGAGGAAACTCAGTCAGTCATGTAAACTCTCAGCACATAAATGTTCAAAGGGGAATCAAATGGGCCTTATTTTGAGAGGATTTCTATTTCTCATTGTGTGTGTTGGTGTTGGTCAGCGGCTTGGCAGCGGTTTTACTTTTCCAGCAGACTTTTTAGCAAGCATGGATGGCTTTTAAAGGGATTGCAAGGCTAAATTATAATCTTTACACCCTTTAATTAAACGTACCCTGTGTGGTCTTGGATATTTTTACATGTTCAGTTTGGACGTTCTCAATCTGTTTCATTTAGACTGACACCTCCCACACGGAGAGTTTGGAAACGTGGTGATAATGTGGATGTAATGTCTCAGCTATGGAAAAAAGATCATGGAAAGAAACCACAAGATTTCAAACTATGGGCCACACAATCCAAGAATTCATCTCAAATGAATCTCATGACTGCGTGGAGCTCGATACAGAGTGTCTACTGGTCCTTATACGTGTCAAAATGCACTTTTTTACAATGTAACACATAACTAATATCATTCACACTTTAGATTAAGGTCCAATTCTCACTATTAACTACAACTTTTGCCAAAAAACTCCTAATTACCGCTTAGTAAGTTTAGGATTAAGGGATTTAGAATAAGGTCATGCAGAATAAGGCGTTAATATGTGACCCTGGAGCACAAACCCAGTCATGCGTCTCACGGGTATATTTGTGGCCATGTCCAACAATATATTATACGGGTCAAAATTATAAATTTTTCTTTTATGCCAAAAATCATTAGGATATTAAGATCATGTTCCATAAAGATATTTTGTAAATTTCCTACTGTAAATATATATAAAAATGTATTATTAGTTGTAATATGCATTGCTAAGGCCTTCATTTGGACAACTTTAAAGGTGATTTTCTCAATATTTAGACTTTTTTGCACCCTCAGATTTCAGATTTTCAAATAGTTGTATCTTGGCCAAAAACAGTCCTATCCTTACATCGTCCTACATCAATGGGAAGATTATTTATTCAGCTTTCAGATGATGTATAAATCTAAATTTTGGAAAATTGACCCTTGTAACTGCTTTTGTGGTCCAGGGTCACGTGTGCTTTATATAAGGCCTAATAAACAGCCATTGTCCTAGTAATATGCATGCTAATAAGACACTAGTAAATAGTGAGAATTGGACCCTAAACTAAAGTGTCACCAAATTCTCCACTAGACCCCTGAAGGTGTGCTATGGTATCTGGCACCAAGATTTTAGCAGAAGATCCTTTAAGTCCTGTAAGATGGATCAGACTTGCTTGTTCAGCACATCCCACAGATGCTCGACTGGATTGAGATCTGGGGAATTTGGAGGCCAAGTCAACACCTCAAATTTGTTGTTGCGCTCCTGAAACCATTCCTGAAGCATTTGTGCTTTGTGGCAGCGCATTATCCTGCTGAAAGAGCCACAGCCACCAGGGAATACCGTTTCCATGAAAGGCTGTACATGGTCTGCAACAATGCTTAGGTAGGTGGGATGTGTCAAAGTAACATCCACATCCAGGACCCAAGGTTTCCCAGCTTAACTTCTAAAGCAATTTGAGCTCCAGTAGCTCGTCTGTTTGATTGGACCACACGGGCCAGCCTTCGCTCCCCACGTGCATCAATGAGCCTGGGCCGCCCATGACCCTGTGGCCGGTTCTCCACTGTTCCTTCCTTGGAGCACTTTTGATAGATCCTGACCACTGCAGACCGGGAACACCCCACAAGAGCTGCAGTTTTGGAGATGCTCTGACCCAGTCGTCTAGCCATCACCATTTGGCCCTTGTCAAACTCGCTCAAATCCTTACGCTTGCCCATTTTTCCTGCTTCTAACACATCAACTTTGAGGACAAAATGTTCACTTGCTGCCTAATATTTCCCACCCACTAACAGGAGCCGTGATGAAGAGATAATCAGTGTTATTCACTGTTTTTCATGATTTTACAAAAAAGTAATATTATGACATATTATTACAATTGACCAACTATTACAGTTTTTGCTGTCCCGTCCTGTCTCAATTGGTGCAAAATGTGAGATCCATACAATGACATAGAGTAAGTCATACTAGTTTGAAGCAGTGAGAGAGTGGGTAGATTGTAAAAATGTAAAAATCCTCCAGAAGGTGTGACTTTAGACATGAATGGTGATTTTTGCTTCAGTGTTAGGCAGACAGTCTGCTCTATTAGGCCACTGATTAAATAAACTGTGAACATAAACAAGATGAGATACTGTGCAATGCTGTCCAAGCCAGTCATCTCTGTTTATTGTGCAGGACCAATTATTTGTCCATATGTGCACAACCCATATGTTATTTTTTTTCTCTTTGCCGTTAGATGTTCCTCTATCACCCTTGGACATTTATTAGGATCTTCTCATGCTGCATCCCTCAATCAGTGGCTGGTTTTCTCTCATCGGATCAGGAATCCTCCTGCCCCTTCTCTTTAACTATCCCCTGCCCATGGGACTTCATAAATATCATTTCATCCAGTGGAGCCGCTGACATGGAGCAAAGGGCCCCCATAAATAATTCATCCTTAGTCCTGGCTCCCTGTTTAGGAATTCACAACACACGATTTTTACTATGCAGGTTTGGAGCAGTTCATGATCCAAAGACCTCCCTCTCTCTCTCTCGCTCTGAGTGTGTGTGTGTGTGTGTAAGTACTTCTGTGAATGTCTCAGTGTGTATCCTCTCCTCAGGTCCTTTCCAATATTTTATGTACACCATTGGTTTTTGCACAAAAAACAAAAAACCTTGATCTTTGCCGTCTTTTTTCTTCTGCCTGGCTGTGCTTACTTCTTTCTTCTTTGCTTAGTACTTTTTTGTGGCAAAAATGTAAAATAGATTTGATTTGTAATCTCTCTCGCTGCCTCAGAAGCACTAGTTTTTCATTATTTATTCAGAATCTCTTAAGTCTTTAAGATCCAAAGATTCCCCTAGATAGTTATACTATTAGTCTTAAAAGGCTTGCAGAGTACGGTCAACATTAATCTCTTTTATAAGCTTTTTTTTCATTGGCACCTTTTTAATGAATTAGGGAAGGTCTCCTGTGTTATTGAAGTGATCTTATTTCTCATTTCGTTCTTATCATAGTATCAAATTTCAGAGCTGTAGTAGTTTTGTATCAATGTGTACTTTGCACAACGTGTTATGTAATCGGATTACATTTCCTAGTAACTAGTAATGTATTGCATTACTTTTAAATTTACAACAAAATATCTGAGTTACTTTTTCAAATAAGTAACGCAAGCTCGGGCTGCACGATAGGGGAAAGTGGGGTAAGATGAGCCAGTGGGTAAGTTAACCCACCCTTTTTATCTTGGCATCTGTACACTTTTATTGTCATGTGACCATATATTTTGGAACGACTCATCATTTCTGCCAGACGGTGAAAAGGAGAAGCACATGGGAGGAGTACAAAGCACCCGTTTACTTTAAAAACTGTTTTTGGATTGTCAAAGTAATATTTCAGCATAACAGATGTAATGGCTGTTGCATCAAAGCAAATTTGTCCAGGTCTAAACTATTTATATTCCATATAAATCCATATAAGATCCATATTGTTGATTTAGTAATGTATAAAACCATGCAAATAATTTAGCTAAATATTAGCCTGAACTGGTAAGATAGCTGGTTTAATCCAAAATGCCAGCTATGGGGCAAAGTGAGCCAAATGCTGTGGGGTAAATTGAGCCAGTATTTTAACTTACCCTACCACAAAGCACTGCAGTTAAGTTAAATCTCTGAAGTATAAACTGGTATAATATCAATGTAATGTTACACAACTGGTTTAGTTTATCATTTTCTTTAAATTAGTTTGAGTTTATTTGATCGGAACAATGTACAAGTACACCAAATCCTTCTCTGATATAAGACCCCGAAGATGCTTAATCACATATATATTTATATATATTTCCACATGTAGTCCCTAATAACCTAACATGTTCATTATCGCAAAAAAGTAAATAAAAATGAACTACCATGCCAAGAACCGTCTGACTACAATGTTTATTAGTTTCAATGACACTCATTCTTATTCAGTTTTTATTTAATTTACTCAACAAACTCTGTTTAGTCTGTTTTTGCGAAAGTTACAACTTTGGTGTTCAAGATATTGTTTCAGAAATGCAAACAATTAAAGATATTTTAACTTAATTTGGTTGGATTTATGTTGTTTAAGTTAGCTTTAAGAAAATAAATATGACTATTGTTAAAAGAAATGTGATTATTGTTTTTAAATATCTGAAATTGAGTTTGTCGAGTTTTAAATGCATTATAATTTCTAAAGGTGTATTATAACTGTGGTTACAATTATTCATGAGACCATAAAATGCATTATAATGCATAATTAATGCATTACATTTTTTTATAATGCATTATATATAAATGCTTTAAGTAAAGTGTTACCAACCATTCATTTTGAATTGTATTTATTTCTGAGATGATAACTGGAAGCCATAAGCTGAGTTAAAGATGCATTGATTGAGGCCTTATGATGACCTTTGGCGCACAAACTGTTTGACAAATTGAATCTACATACTCTCACATATTATAAAACAATACAGGCGTTATACTTTATTGCTCAAGTATTCAATTCTATATTAGTTATTACTGCAGTGCATTGGTATCGATTGTTGGCTTTTAATGTATCTTTCATATGTTAGGTTTCCGGAAAAATATCAACCGAGTTGATGTCAGTGGAACGCTGAGAGGAATTCTGGGAAGGATAAAACATACGCTTAGTAAAGCAGAGTTAGTTCGAAACAAGACAAAACAGCACTTCTGAAACCGAAGGAAATATATTTTTATCATAGAGGATAATTCAATCATGATTTGCATGATCCCATAAGAGATTTGATGAAGTTATTGTCTCTGTTAGAGAAACACAGAAAGCCTGAAAGCATTTTGAATTGGCTTACAGATGAATGGTTGTTTCTTCCTCTCTTGCCATTGCATAAATGCAAGTAAATGCTATTTGAATAATGTCTTAGCATGAATGTTTTCTCAATAGAGACCATTGCTGACATTTCCACACAATGCTGGTACAGAGCTTCATGCGATCTGACAGCGAGGCTTTGCTCCTGAGGCACTGTCGGTTGTCTTTCTACAAATTGGTGTCAGTCTTAGCAGTTTAGTTTGGCCAGTAGACAAAGTCTCTCCGTGAAGAGCATTAGTGCTGCTGACTGCCCTGTGTGGACGGCACCGCTGTTTTCTTCCTGGCTTCGCAGCTTTACAGCGGCTTTGTTTTACAGACATACTGTCTTAATCCACTACCAGACGAGTGCTCTGGCTTAAAGGGATAGTTCGACCAAAACAAACGATAATTCTGTCTTAATTTCCTCACCCTCATGTCAGTCTAAATCATCTTCTGTTGGCTCCAAAAGAGACCTTATGTAGAATGTTCACGCTGCTCTTTTCCATGCAGGAAAAGTGACTTGTCATTTACAAAAAAGGAACTAAAAACCCCATAAAGTGGCCTGGACTACTCATCAGGGGCACATTTCCTCAGAGGAGGCATGGGAAAAAATGAGATGAGAAAAAATCCACAGTGCAAAAATAAAATGATTCATATATTACAAAATATGTCATTAAGAAGTATATAAATCACTAAAGTTTCTAAAGTCACTATCCAATAGCAACCCATGGATGGGTATCTGACGGGTGAACCACTAATATCGGATGTAACGGGTGGAATAGGCATGGGCGGACTGCGGGTCCAATAGCCAAGACTATTTGTACTCAATTCAGTACAAGCCTTCAAACGGTCCATCTGAAGAAGAAGGTTTCTATTTATAATGCGGTTTTAACGTTTACTGCACGTTTAATTTATATCTCACAATTCTGACTTGATAGCTTGCAATTGTGAGATATAAACTCAATTCTGAGAAAAAGTAAAAATTATTTTTCTTGCAATTCTAACTTTATTTCTCGCAATTGCGTTTTATAATGTCAGATTTGTGAGATATCGCAATTCTGAGAAAAGTGCAGTATATGTTAAAAATGCATTATAAATAGAAACCTTCTTGCAATTGAGAAGTCAGAATTGCATTTAGTTCTCGCAATTGCAAATTTACACTCAGCTAAAGGATTATTAGGAACAATGTTTCTGTTGAGATATTCAGATGGTAGAGTCAGAATTTGGCGTAAACAGAATGAGAACATGGATCCATCATGCCTTGTTACCACTGTGCAGGCTGGTGGTGGTGGTGTAATGGTGTGGGGGATGTTTTCTTGGCACACTTTAGGCCCCTTAGTGCCAATTGGGCATGGTTTAAATGCCACGGCCTACCTGAGCATTGTTTCTGACCATGTCCATCCCTTTATGATCACCATGTTCCCCTCCTCTGATGGCTACTTCCAGCAGGATAATGCACCATGTCACAAAGCTCGACTCATTTCAAATTGGTTTCTTGAACATGACAATGAGTTCACTGTCCTAAAATGGCCCCCACAGTCACCAGATCTCAACCCAATAGAGAATCTTTGGGATGAGGTGGAACGGGAGCTTCGTGCCCTGGATGTGCATCCCACAAATCTCCATCAACTGCAAGATGCTATCCTATCAATATGGGCCAACATTTCTAAAGAATGCTTTCAGCACCTTGTTGAATCAATGCCACGTAGAATTAAGGCAGTTCTGAAGGCGAAAGGGGGTCAAACACAGTATTAGTGTGTGTTCCTAATAATCCTTTAGGTGAGTGTATATCTCTTAAGAATTGTGAAAACTCAGAGTTGCGAGATGTAAAGAATGCAATTTTTGCATCTGCAAATTGATCTGAATAGCTAAACAGAAAACAAATGTATATGATCAATAAGTTATAACAACATGTTTTTACATTGCTTTAGCTCATTAAAATATGTTAAGTAATTTTCACCTTTTTATATGTTATACAAGAACTAAAGATTCATCAGTTTAATGCAATTTAAGTTGAAATTACTTACATTTTTAAAGTACAATCAACTTGGATGTTTAAAGCAGCTTTTTTATAGAATATTAATTGGAAAACTAATTAATGTATCACTGCTTTATAAAATCTGGAAATACTTAAAAACACAAGGCTAATGGTATTTGAGTTAAATGTGAAAATAAATCAATTCAGTATGTTCCAAATGTGGCTAGCTGTATTCAAACTTGTATAAAGTCATTTTAGAGCACATGTTAATAGTTTTGACAATAGTTTACACTGTTTTTACGTTTTTAAAGTATAGTCTTGACTTTAATACATGTATCAATATGTATTTAATTGATTATCTTTTTCCCCTTTTAGTTCTTTTGAACTGCAATACAATGGCCTCCTTGTGAATGAATAATGGCTGTGTTTATTTCAGCTTTATTTGGCTTGAAATTGTGCCTGAGAGAGTCCATAAAAAGGGCTAAATTGATTTTAAATGATATGTATTGGACAGTTAATTAATACGGCTAATTGACTGTGTGAGGGGCCATCATGCTGTTTCACTCAGCGCTGTACAGATGCTGCCTCAGGAACTGACGGCCCCACACAGTCATGTTTTTATTGATTGTTTCTCGCACCCTTTGCCCCATAACAGTTGTCCAAGGCCGCAATAAACAATTATCCTGTATCCGCTATACTTATAGCCTAAACATGCACCTTGCAGCCCTTGATTTACCCAAGGGAGGGTGTTGGCAAACGAAGGCACCCCTCAATGGCTAAATGTCCCCCTTCCCACCCCACCGTTCAGTGGTAGAGGGCGGAGAGATGGGTGTAATCAGTCAGAGCCTCCACTCCCCCCATCAGTGACGATCCCACCCATGTATGGAGAATGAAGATAAATGCTGCTGGGGATGGGGATCAGGCTGGTCTTTTATGAGCCCCTGGAACTGTGACAGAGATATCTGCCCTAGAAAACCTCCGCTCAGGCCTGACTAATATCATTTCTCATTACTTATAATTTATTACATGGCTCTCTGGATACTTGACTCGGATTGGTCAATCACAGCATTCAGTATTTTTTAATAATGACCACCTAACGAAGGTGCAAGGCTTCCGGTGTTCCATTTCCAGTTATTTTATCTGTACAAAAACAGTCCATTATGCTGCTTGATGTTGCAATTTGGTATTTATTTTCATATGTATGAATAATGAATGAATGAATAATATACATCCAGCCCATTGTTATCACAAAATAAAACCTGACATGGGGATCAGGACAAGAAAAACAGGTCCTGGCATGCAACATTTAAGGGATAATGTACAGTTGTGTCACTAATTACACAACTTTTTACCTTATAAATGATGACAGGGAAATGAAATGTAGATTTATTTCACCTCGCAATGTTGCGACTGTCCATGGAATGTTGCGACTTACCTCGGAATGTTGAGACTGTCCTCGGAACGTTGCGACAGTCCTCAGAATGTTGCGACTGACCTCGGAATGTTGCGACCTACCTCGGGATGTTGCGACTGACCTCGGGATGTTGCGTGTGACCTCCTCGGAATGTTGCGACTTACCTCGGAACGTTGCGACAGTCCTCAGAATGTTGCGACTGACCTCAGAATGTTGCGACCTACCTCGGGATGTTGCGACTGACCTCGGATGTTGCGTGTGACCTCCTCGGAATGTTGCGACTTACCTCGGAATGTTGAGACTGTCCTCAGAATGTTGCGACAGTCCTCAGAATGTTGCGACTGACCTCAGAATGTTGCGACTTACCTCGGGATGTTGCGACTTACCTCGGGATGTTGCGACTTACCTCGGAACGTTGCGTGTGACCTCCTCGGAATGTTGCGACTTACCTCGGAACGTTGCGACAGTCCTCAGAATGTTGCGACTTACCTCGGAATGTTGCGACTGACCTCAGAATGTTGCGACTGACCTCGGATGTTGCGACTTACCTCGGAATGTTGCGACTGACCTCAGAATGTTGCGACTTACCTCGGGATGTTGCGACTGACCTCGGGATGTTGCGTGTGACCTCCTCGGAATGTTGCAGGTGACCTCAGAATGTTGCGGCTGAATTCGGAATGTTGCGGGATATTTCAGCTTCATTTTTCTATAGTGGAAGGAAGTGCAGATGTCATCCTTTTTTTTTTTTTTTTACAGTGAATTTGAAAAATAAGATGAATAGCTGCATATTGTGTGTTGTTTCTTTACTCAGCAATAGCACTTGTAATTTTTGCCTGGTGGACAACAAAACGAGTGAAACATTTTATGGCCTTTTGGACTGGTTTTATGGACTTTTACACGACTAAGAGACTTCAGAGTGAAGTCTTTTAATTTGGGCCAGTAAGCAGACCAGTCCGAACACATTAGCAATGCCAATTAGACATAAATAGCTTGTTGCTGTTTTTGCTCTGAAAGCCTCGATGCAGTGATTGATTCCGGTTCTGTGCATGTGATTCTAAATCTTAGATTGAAGTCTTTTAGCAATAGTCCTCAGGTACAGTCCAACAAACTGTTATTGTGGCCTTTGTGCCACTCGAGTGCCAATTTTTTTTTATTTCAGCATTCTTTTAGTCTTTTCCTATAGCTGTTTCTTTTCATCGGCACACAATGCACAGCCTCTTCTGGAAGTGCCTTTGTTGAAGAGATTTTGCCTGGTTGTCAGAATGAATGTAGAATAACAATGCACCTTGAACCTTTGGAGAAAGAAAGCGTGTCGTTTCTATCCAGGGTCTTTGTGCAGTGTAAGAACGCTTGTGTGTGTGTGTGTGGTGTAGAGGGGGTGTCAGACATGCATGAATGTGCCCATGATGTCAGAGTGTTTGGACAGAGCTCGTATGCGTTCAGTCAGGCTGTTTGCTGTTAGCGGGTAACTCCTCCCCTGTCACCAGAACGCCGTGTCTGGACAATGTCAAATCCACTGTGAATGTTCTTTGTTCCTGTGGCCACCAGATCTGTGTTTTGGCCCCTCTGGCGATCTTGGTAATGTCTCAATTAATACTTGTCCCACACGGCCTCAATGTCCCACTCTCGCGTTTGCAGTCGCACACAGTTTTCTGCAGTTAATTCAGAACTCACGAATAATTCCGAAAAGCACTGTAGAAATAAATTGAATTATGCTAAGTAGCATAATTGGTAGTTTCTAAAAGTTGGTGTGTGAAATAGTGCTTGCAATGTCCCAAGTCTTAGGGCCTGTTTAAACCTGGTCACCTAATGAGTTTTTATTCATTGGATAGCTATCTCATTTGTTAAAGTCGCACGGGTATATTTGTGGCAATAGCCAACAATACAATGCATGGGTCAAAATTATCGCCAAAAATCATTAGGATATTAAGTAAAGATCATGTTCCATGAAGATATCTAATAAGTTTCCTAACGTAGATATATTAAATGTATTATTAGTAGTGATATGCATTGCTAAAGACTTCATTTGGACCACTTTAAAGGTGATTTTCTCAATATTCATCCTCAGATTCAAGATTTTCAAATAGTTGTATATCGGCCAAATATAGTCCTATCCTAACAAACCATAAATCAATGGAAAGCTTAATTAAAAAAATTAACAAAAACTTTTGAATGGTTTTGTGGACCAGGGTCACAAATGTGTCTCCGCAAAATAAATACAAAAGGCTGAATTTAAAATGCGGCTACTTTTACGACTAACTTGGTTGTTTCTAAAAGTAGGTGAGTTATAGAGATTGCTATGTCCTTGGTCTCAGATTTATTATCTATTGTTGTTTGTTATAAACTACACTTATTACAAAATGAACGATTAAAGTTTCTCTTTAGCTGTGTCTCATTTTGAAGGCTGCGTCCTCTGGATTTGTTGGCCGCATACGTCATTGAGGCTGTCTAATTCCAGGAATGTACGCCTCACAAGGAATAATGGTCCGTTTTATAATAGTTACTTTACTGAAATGAGAAGTCCTTGATGACATACGCAGCCAAAAAAAAAAAAAGAATGTTCAATGTTTTAGAATGTTCAAAGTGTAACAGCAATGATGACACGTTGCAGTATTTGCATATGAATTGTGATTGGTTCTCTTTGTTGTGTTAAGTTATACTGAATTATGATTAGTCTCTTTATTCTTCCATCTATTTAACCATGTTTATAGACTGCAAAGAGCGATTCTCATGCACAGCTTTCAAACACTGGTATATCTTAGAGGATATGCAAATCTAGTTCTTTGGCATATTTTACATTGTCAACTTCACTGCCTCTCTTCTTCTCCCAGCAATCTGCATGTGCGTCTCCTCATTGAAAAGGAAAGCGTGAGTATATTTTGTCATAGATGTGCCAGTGATTGGGATCTCTGAGAAGAGCATCTATGATCCGCATACATGCCCGATACCTCAACAGGAAGCAATCAGTTCCACACCAGAAATTTTAACCCCTGCTGCTTTGTCATTCAAAAATTAGATGCAAATAAGTGTGCTTTGGGAATTCAGGACCAGGAGTCATGAAAGGCAGCGGACCGAGAAGGATGCCCGACAGACTAACAGACTTCTCTGCTGGGAGCAACAAGCTCCGCCGGAGGTGCCACACAATGGCACATTTCATTGACACATCACTGCCAGTCGAGTTTTGCAAAGCCCTGTGGTGATCTGTTGACTGGAGATGCTCAGTGTTTACGTTATTGGGGCAGCTGCGGCACTGTTGGCTTCTGTCCAGGTTTAGATTACACAATATTCCTATCTGTTATCTGTCTATAGTCATTGTCAAATAATGTGATTTTGACTCCTAAAGTATGAAAATTTATCCCCTGAGTTCCAGTGAAAGGAACTCTTAATGCGTCACCATACCAAGACATTTTGGACAATTTCATGCGCCCAACTTAATGGGAACAGTTTGGGGACGGCCCCTTACTGTTCCATCATGACTGTGACAATTGACATCTAATGTTTATAACAAAATAGTTATAATAAACATTGAGTAGGTGTATCCAAACTTATTTGTGACTGGTAGTGTAGCATTTCATTATGTGGGCATGTTAGTTAAGTCACCAAAAACACCTGGTAATTTGAGTCATATCTATCTTACTGACAGTTTTTGCTATTGTATCTTTAAGCCCTTCTGTTATGATTGACTTCTATATAGTACATCGAGCTCTTTTACTTTGGCCAAGCTATACTACTGTATACATATTTCCAGATATTTCACTTCTGACGTGGCAAAACCAGTCCATCCGTTTACCACAGATATGGGTGGTAAACCTGACATAAGTCAACATGAAGTCATAATTGAGCAGATTTACTCTCTTTATACATGTTCTTTATTCTGTATGAATAATCAGTGTGTGCTCTTACAGAGAAAAATATAGTTTGTTTTCAGAAGCATTTATCAAATGATTTGTTCCGCCTCTGAAACGGCTTAGGCTCATGTCCTGACATGCATTGCTTGTTGAGTCTGGAAAAGAGTCTGGACTCTGTCACATTACGGAGTTAAAATGGTTTGCAAACCACTTTTCAAACATTTTTTCCTAGTGTTTTCAAGTGGGACAGTGTGCACTAAATGGCTCGTGGAGTGATGTATTAACTGGCTGATCAGATCTGAGCTGAAGTGGTCCGATCCGGAAGTAGGACAGGCTGTATGGCTCCCGCTGACAGAGATGAAGACGTCTAGCGGAGGTTTGCTCTGTGCAGACATGTTTATTTTGCTCTGCTATGAACTGAGAATCTCAGAGGAGCTACAAGGCAAGGCTGTTATCCGTCTCCATCAGCATTGTTTAGAAAGCAGGACACTTTCACTAGCTTTGTATAGTAGAGCTGCACGATTCTGGATAAAACGACAATCACAATTTATTTGTTTCAAACAGATTCTGAACAGACAACTAAACAAAATAACGTAAATCACTACAGGTTCTGACAAGGAATTTAATAAAAAAATAAGTCGATTCAATGATTCACTCATAAAGACTCACTCATTTTGCATAAAGCATGCATAAAGACTCATTACTGGTTGAATCTGTGTTTTTTTTATTTATAAATCTCTTGAATGAATGATTCAATGACAAGGACATTTTTAACAGTCACTTGTTGCCACCTACTGGTGTAACAATGTAATTGATACAATTGGTATTTGAAGTGCCAAGTTATGATTAAGTAAATTATGATAATTTCATTTTTGGGTGTACTACTCCTTTTAATAGACAGGCAAATCATTGTAATTTAGGAATAAGATAAGAGTTTTTGAATCAAGAACAATATAGATTCTGTGGGCCTTATCACAATGCGACGGCAGTTACAACGCAAGTGTTTTTTGCTAGTTTCAGCCTTTATGCAAATGATACGCAGTTATAATTTTCACGTCCAGCGCAAATGATACGCAGTTATAATTTTCACGAACACACCAGGTGTGTTCAGGAGCATTTTTGGTGTGTTGATAATTTGTGGAACTGAAAATGACTGCGCCTTTGACCAATACACACCTGCTCTAAAGTCAATAGCGCCGTATTTTTGTGTTATTTAAACTGCGTTTTACTATGAGCCTATAGATGGGTGCATAAACGCGTACACTGCTTATTACACTTAGTAAATATTTGAACGCCTCTCTCTGCAAAATTCTTCCATGTAAATAGCAAATCCGCCATGGTGAGAGGAGCGCAACTGGCTTTTAAAGGGAATGGGAGATGAGACTCTGATTGGTTTATTGCACGTTACGCCCAAAACACACCCATGACTCATTAAGAGACTATGGACAACCGTTTTGGACCATGCGCCTGGTGCACTGACCGTTTTTTTTCTGTCTTTAAATTAGCAAAAGTGAATTAAGACACCAAGTGCACCTGCGCCATGCGCTTCAGAATCAGCGTTTTTAATGAACTACCTACTGGTGTAACAATGTAATCCATACAATCCTTATTTGAAGTGGCAAGCTACTTTCATAAGGTGAGTATGTGATGATATTCACTTTTGGGTGAACTATTCATTTAATAGATTCCGAATTTAGGAATAAGGTCTAGTGAGTTTTTTTAATCGAGACCACAATCTAGATTCTATATCTATGTGATTTAAAGAGATCCACCCAAATGTCATTCTAAACTTTTCTTCTGCTGAACATAAAATGATATTTTGAAGAATGCAGTTTCGGTTCCCATTGACTTCCATTGTGTGGACAAAAAATACAATGGAAGTCAATTGGAAGCGAAACTGTTTGGTTACCAACATTCTTCAAAATATCTTGTTACATGTTCCACAGAAGAAGGAAACGACATGAGACTGATCAAATGATGATTGAATTTTCATTTTTGGGCGTACTGTCCCTTTAAGGCATCAGCACAAACAAAGCAGGATGTAAAGGGGTTTGTTTGGTGAGCATGCAGTTTTGAATTTGGATTCAGTGCACTGGATTGAATTTTTGTTCTCATATTATCTTGTAACTATAATCTTCTAAAAACCACTGGGAACAGAGCTGCGGATTTGACCGTTCAAAACCTCCTCCCTCCAATTTAGAGCTTTTGGAGAAAGATCTGGCCTACATGAGACCTGTAATTAAACTGAAATGCGACTCTCCCTGGAAAGTCTTTTCAGCGGGGGAGTAGGTTGCACAAGTCGTAGTGTTTTTTTCTTCTTCTCCTATTTGTCTTAGGAAACATGCCTTGAACACTTTCAAATGCTAGACTTTGTGCGTTTTTTGCGTGCGATACTCGTGTTTGTGTGCCTGTCAGAGTAGCATTCCGCGCTCATTTTCTCTCGCTCTTTGTGTAACACGTGTCTGTGGGAGGACAGCTTCTTACCTGAACAATAGATGAAATGTGCAAATAGTCACAGCTCACTAGAGCGTAACACTGTTATTAGAGCTGCTCTCAGGTGCTAAACGGCCTTTGTTATTGAAGAACACAGGAAGACACTCTCTTATAGTCTGTATCACAGCAATATACCTTTCTTGGAATACTAAGTTAAAAATACTCGCCGTGATCTCAAATTTAGCCAGAGAGCTTTTTTTTATGAGTCTGAGTGATACTCTGCCTTCAGTTAATAATGGATTCTTCTTGTGGTCAGGGAAAATGATTTTTTTCTTCACAGCAGAGGATCAAGGAAGGAAATTAATGTGAGGGATGTGTGGTTTTATGTCCCTTCATACTATATGAGTGAATCAGATCTGACTTTGTAGTTAACATGAATGAAACTGCTCTCAAATGTGGCAGAATAACCTGGAACTAGGGCTTCTTTATATGTAATTATATTAAATAATAATTCATATAAAATCATTTATATCAAATGATTTATAAACCATCGTTCAGAAGTTTGAATTCTCCAAGGCCATGGCACCAGTGCTGCCTTTTTTTTTTTTTTTTTACTGTAATATTCTGAAATATGATATTGCATTATGATAGCTGTTTTCTATTTTGAAAGATTTTTGAGATGAAATGTATTCCTGAGATGGCAACGCTGATTTTTCAGCACCATTGCTTATTATTCATCAGATATCATTCCAATAAGTTACAATTTTTTCCCTATTATTATTAATAATAGGGAATTATTATTACAGCTGAAAACTACGGAGCGCCGCACATGACATGCGGGGGGAAAAAATGTATATTGTGGCCATGAATTCAAATTTCATTCCCACAACTTGCTTAAAGTCAGCAGGTTTTACATATTCATTCCATCATTTTAAGTAAATCTTGCACACAAAATAATAATTCGTAATAATTAGCTTTCTTGTTTTAATCAAAACAAGTGAACAAATTAGTTCAACTTGGCAACGATTTACTAAAACAATCTTAATTGGATAGCCACAATATATATTGTTTGCATTGCAAGTGCGGGACTTTGTAGAAAAGTTATGCAGCTTAATATTTTTGTGAAAACTGTGATGCATTCTTTGGTGAATAGAAAGTTTGAAAGAACAGCATTTATTTAATATAAAATGTGTTTGTAACAATATTCATGTCTTAACTCTCCGATTACTGACCCTTAACTTTTGATCAGTAGTGTATAATTTGTGTGTATATGTATAATTATATACAAGTGACAGTAAAGGCTTTGTAAAATAGGGTTTAAAATTGTAGCTATGTTTTTGTGCTTTTTTGTTTTAAAGCTGCACTGTGCAATATTTATGAGGATCTATTGACAGAAATGCAATATAATATACACAACTATGTTTTCAGTGGAGTATAAAGACCTTACATAATTAACCGTTAAGTTTTTATTACCTTAGAATGAGCCGTTTCTATCTACACACACCGCGGGTCTCCTTACAGTGAAGTCGCCATTTTGCGCCGTCATGTTTCTACGGTAGCCCTAAATGGACAAACTTCTCTTCCGAGCGCTAGCTTCTCTCTGCTGTCTCAGATGACGACATCTTTGTCCTGTGCCGGCCACCGTAGCTTCTCTATGTGCTTCAAAAGGGAGGGGGGAGCGGTTGGCAGTTGCAATTTGCAACCTCACCACTAGATGCTTCTAAAATTTACACAGTGCAGTGCATCTTTAAAACGCATAACTTTTGCTAGTGTTACGCCTGCCGTTAGTTTTCAACCCTCGAAAATGGAGACTCTTGGAAATGCTGTGTAGACCCTGTTTTAGCTTAAAATCTCTAAAGCTGGGTTTCAGTGTAGACTGATCAAAACGGAGACTTTTGAAAACGAAGGCATGGCTGCGCACATTATGGACAAGGATTGTTGGCACTGGTGTAAACAGGGCCTTAGTTTGTTATTAGCTTGTCAACCAGCCACAAAGTTCGAGAAATCAGCCTGATGAAGTTGTTGGTAGTCCAAGATGCTCTACCAGCTTGACCACCTAAAAACCAGTTTCCAAAGCACAAATGTTTTTCAACAGGGGAATCATCAACAATGTGGTACTTTTTCTAATATCATTATCATGCTCTTTCCCCATCTAGTCAATAATTCTATCCCTTTAAACACATCTTTGATCACCAAAATGATACATTAAGTTTTTCTTCTGTGAAAAAAATTATTGATGCCTTAAAATAGCTTGAATGTAACTTGAATGTATATGCGGATTAATGAATATGCAAATTAGCCTCGCACCAGCCCCGTCAACTTACTGAGGTAAACACTGCACAATTGTACAACATTGGACACATTATGGTAATTTATATGATTAGCCTTTTTCTTGACTACGTTATCAAACAGCTAATAATGTGTTGCTAATGTCACACAAACCATGTTCGCCTTCTCAGTCGGCCTTCAGTATCAGTCAGAAACGCTTTGAACAACTCAGAACGTCAGTGGAGAAAGACATGGTTCATCATAACATTGTAATATATATCATATACATAGTTCACCCATTATATTGCTAAATCTACCCGATTTTTCATATCAACAGAAAAATATACGATAATGCTATCTCACTCTCCAATCATTATATATTTTACGAGTTTAAATTTAATTTGCCAACTCGTTAAATATGTACGATTTAGTAAATATCGTACGAGTGAGGTCGTACGAATTAGCCACCTCGTAAAATATGTACGAATTGCCGTGAGATCGGGTTGGATAACCAGCTTCTCATGAGACTCGCCTGCTTCAGAGAATAGTTAATGATATGCTAAGCCCCGCCCCCTCACGACGTGTATGGTTACAATGTAGTTTGTGACATAAGAAACACCAGCAACGCAGTTTTAAAGAGAAAATACTCAGCAAAGGTGTTGACTTTGCACATGGTTTGTCTTAAAGCATATTAAAAACACCACATAGACATATAAACAACATTTAAAACCTTGATTTTCACCACAGGGGGACTTTAACACAGTTCATCAGAAGCCCCATGACACCTGTACATTTGTTTCTCTGTGAAAAGGTGGCCTGCAAGTGTCCTCAAAAGCTTTCCGGCCTCTTTTGTTTTAGTTTGAATGTGATGTGTACTAAAACAGTCTGATTATTGGCAGTGTGAGAGCTTTCCTGTGAATGTCTTTGTTTGGGCCCACCTTAGTGAGAGTGTATCTGGCAGACGGCCAAGCCACGCCCACCAGACATCACCCACCTGTGCGAGCGAGGGTGGGCGCAGCCTGTCAGTCACGGCGCACGTCTTTGTTCATATATGCCTCGAGGTTTTAAAACCGTCAAAACTATGCACTCTGAATTTGGAAAATGCTGGATGAGGCACTGATTTGTGCCCATTTGGAGAGAAGCCCTCGGTCTGCCGGAGGCAGGAGAGCGGTGGGGGATGTAGTGTTAAGGGGTTAGGCAGAGGGGTCTCTCTGGGACCCAGCACGCTCATTACTGCGAGGAGTCCATCACTGACAGCAGGTCACCATGGCAACGGTTGGTATGTGATTCCCACAACAATGCCAAACCTTCCCCCAACCTCCCTCACCATTTTCCCCAATCTGCACATGAAATTCTCTCTCTGTCCATCTCTCCCATTGCTGTCTTGCTATATTACAGTATTATTGGCCAAGGACAGAGTTGAGTGTGTATTTGACAGCTCATATAGTGGTGATGGTGGTAGGACTGCATGCATTTGCATGTGTGCGTTGCATGGAAGTGTTTTGCGCAGACTTACAGAGCAGTAATTGTGTGTGCGAGATTGTTCTGGGATAATTGTGCAATGATGGATGGCGCTGCTCTGGATTGAAGCCACGTCTGCCCTCATAAGGGAGCGTTCTGGAGACGGTTGTATGTTTGAAGATGAAGAGAGATTGCATGTTTGTGTGTTGGGGGTTGGAGGAAGAAGGTATGGGTTTGATCTGCAACAGGATGATCACTGGTTGGCCTGATCTTGACCGGGATCTCCATCTTCTGCTGTTTCCTGCTCATTACGAAAGCATTTGGAAAAAGGCACAATGCCATGCTTTTAGATCATTCTTTGAAGTACTTTGTACCAAATACCATGATATGCAAATGTAAGTTTGCTTTCCATTTATTACTTAAAGCCTACGTTACGTACTTCCATACTACTAGCCTAACTAATAAAGTTCAAACGTTATTAAAGGGAAGTGAAGGGTAGTAATAAAAAAAGCATACACGCATTGATAAATAAAACAAAACAACGTTACAAGTAAAGTAAGGACAGAAATGTACTAATTAGGCCTAAATGTAAAATGACACTATAAATGAACTCTTTCCCTGCGAGTGTTTTTGATAATTTTCACAAAAGTTTCATGACCCCCAGAATATTTTTTTGTTTGAATATATGGACATGCAAAATGTCAAAAGAAAGAACAGAGCCTCTGCTTTCAAACAAACCAAACAATAAAACGTTTTATTCTAACTTCATGCATTCTTTTTTTAATCAACACTTGAATGTGGGTAAGTTTCATGTTTTCTTAAAGACTACATCCGAATTGGCTTTAGAACGATGATCAAAACACAGATGGAGTCCATCAACACCCCAAAGCTTCACAGTGCTGTAGGCCATCTTGAGTCGACATTTCATTCAGTAACATCAGGAAGTTTGAATTTATATGCTGTTTAATGTTGATGATCGCGTATTTTACATATGCATATGATTGCATATGATATCGCTTGTTTCTGCTTCTTCTACACATGTGTTTTGATCAGGAGATTCTGTACTGACTTCGACAACAGCAGGTATTTATAGGTTGCTGTAACTTAAAGACTGAATGCACGGATCCAATAAAATGATACACATCGGATTCCCGAACTCTTTACGTTCACTTAAAAAACAACCAACGTTGTTTCACAAGAATACTAGCTGGGACTGGTATTTTTACACCATTTTTTATGGGTGTGTTTGTTGATATGCATGCAGATGCGAAAGAAGAATCAGTTTGGTGTTTGAGTGATATCTGAAACATGCCTGTACTAGGGCTGCTATCTGTCCCGTGAACTTTACATTTTTGAATTTCAGAATTGTCAATAAAGTGATAACTGGTTCAGAATGACTGCTTAAAGGGACAGTTCACCCAAAAATAACAATTCTGTCATCATTTACTCACCCTCAAGTTGTTGCAAGCCTGTATAAATGTCTTTATGTTGAACACATAGGAAGATACTTTCTTCCAAATCTTCTTCGTTGTTCAGCAGAAATGAATGGGTTGTGAATGGGTGCCCCTTATTTTGCCACTCCTGAGGGGGCAACCCTGGCCTTAGCAATTAATCCACAAAACGTTAGTATTACCATTTATTACCATGATAGTAGCTGTGTCCAAAATTGCATACTGTCTAGCACTAAATTTGATGAGGAACGTACTAAAAAAATTACTATGTATAATACCAGTCAAAAGTTTGGGGTCATTAAGATGACCAATAGTATAGTATGAATAAAATTGTGGCTTTTTGCGTATGTTTTCATTAATGCTACAGACTCACATATTCTTTTCACATTGTTTTTCACCTACTATTTATGAGGGAAGTAGGCATATATGGATGCATGCGGTACCATCGTGCTGCTACATAACTTTTTTTGTAATAGTAGCAAAATCGTTCTTGCAAGGAATCGTTCTCGCTTGCAGAAGTGTCATTCATAAAATGTACACAATCCCCCTTGCCCTCAGTGTTTAATAAATGTTTTGGCTGGTTTTATAATACTTCCAGCTGGAGTAGAGGAGCGCGGGGTTAATTGTAACACGCATGGTTTAACACTTTCCACTCAAGCCAGGATGACGAAACGTTGTGTATTTACTAGTTGCCATATCAACACTATAAAGAGAAAAAATTGCGCCAAAATTAAAAACACTGAACATTTATTTAACCATAGCAAAAGTACATTTCTTTCCTAGGTTTATTTTTCATCTCTGTTTTTTTTTGTGTTTATTTAAAATGAGACAAATATGATATTGCAATCTTCTATCTGTTTAACAGTTGAGATGGTTCTTTAACGCTGATCTAACAGCAGAAGACGTGAGCCGCGGTTTAAATCCCAGTTGCGAAAATGGGGTGCGTTGTAACACTGCGTTACAATGTGCCCCATATTAAAACTGCGCTATTATATTCTATACATTTATGAATTCTTTTGAGAAACCATGAGAAAAGGGTGAATAATGACTGAGAGTCAATGTTTAGAAATTATTATTATGTTTTTAACTATGCTGTGGTTGTATTTAGCAATGCATTTGTTGTCTAAAAATACACACATTTTTGATTTTATGATGATAAATGCCATTATTTTATTTCTATTTTATTGACAAAATATTTTAGTTTGTTTTGGATTTTTTTTATTTTATTATATCAGATAACATTTAAAGCTGTCATTTGGTCATGTTATAATGTACCCCACCTATGGGGCATGTGTTCACATTTCACTTCCATTCTTTCGGGGTAAATCAAGAAAAAAGTATACACATTATTAATGAAACAAAACCACATCATTGTACTAAACGTGTGCAGTTAATGTGAAAAAAAAATAATACTCCACACCCCAAGTGGATTTACACAAACTGAGACAGTCAAAAAGCGTTAGGTTGTGCCCCGCTCTCCCCTACTTTATTCTTTTGTTTCTATTTGGCTGGCTGATATGACACTGGGGTTGGACTAAACTGTCCCCTAGTGGTGTGGATGAAGCATCATGAAAAAAACAAAGGGTTCCAGTTTCTGATGCCATTTGTAGAATCTGCACTCGCAGTTCCCCATGATTGATTTATTCCTAAAGCTAACATGTTGAATAATACAGGGGTAATTTAGGAAGTGATTAGTCTTCGACTGGTCATGCAATCTCGACATGGCTGCCCACTTGATGCAAGCCTTTTCTTTTATATTAAGCCATTGTGTTAACTTCTATGGCATTGGAGCTAATGTGATGGTTAAATTAAAACAGACTTGGCTCAGACTTCTTATATTAGGATTTGACTGGAGTATTCATCTCATGTTATGTGTCCATGATGGAACATATTTAACAGAAGTACTGTTAATTAATTTAAGTGTACAGCTTTTTTTAGGAAAAAAATTACTATATGCATCTTTAAATTCCCCTCTGTCAGATTTACGTCCTAAATTAGTGCAGTTACTGATTAAACAGACCCCCATTCATCCAGATTCACACTACTGCTAAAACTTTATAAATGACCTCACGTTAATGAATTCCCTTTACCATTACACATCACTGCTAGGGACCGCAGATAATGATGCTATTTAACCAATACTGCTTAAGCTCAAGAAGCTGAAAAGCAAACCTGCAATTAAAGGGGACCTATTATGCCCCTTTTCACAAGATAATATAAGTCTCCAGTGTCCCAAGAATGTGTCTGTGAAGTTTCAGCTCAAAATACCTCACAAATAATGTATTATACCATTTGGTAAATGCCCATATTTTGAGCAGAAGGAATAAAAATTTTTTTTCATGCATGTATCTTTAAATGCAAATGAGCTGCTACTCCCTGCCCCTTATCCAGAAGAGGGCGGAGCCTTTACAGCTCTTGCCTCTAATTCTCTCCAAAAACTAGAACATCTGTTTGGTTTTGATTATCAGCTCATAGTCTGTTAGTGGTGAGGGCATGTCTATGCTATTAGGGCGGAGTCTGTTAGTGGTTGAGGGCGGGGGTCTATTCTATTAGGGCGGAGTCTGTTAGTGGTTGAGGGCGGGGGTCTATTCTATTAGGGCGGAGTCTGTTAGTGGTTGAGGGCAGGGTCTATGCTATAAGGGCGGAGTCTGTTAGTGGTTGAGGGCAGGGTCTATGCTATTAGGGCGGAGTCTGTTAGTGGTTGAGGGCAGGGTCTGTGCTATTAGGGCGGAGTCTGTTAGTGGTTGAGGGCAGGGTCAATGCTATAAGGGCGGAGTCTGTTAGTGGTTGAGGGCAGGGTCTATGCTATTAGGGCGGAGTCTGTTAGTGGTGAGGGCAGGGTCTATGCTATAAGGGCGGAGTCTGTTAGTGGTTGAGGGCAGGGTCTATGCTATTAGGGCGGAGTCTGTTAGTGGTTGAGGGCAGGGTCTATGCTATAAGGGCGGAGTCTGTTAGTGGTTGAGGGCAGGGTCTATGCTATTAGGGCGGAGTCTGTTAGTGGTTGAGGGCAGGGTCTATGCTATAAGGGCGGAGTCTGTTAGTGGTGAGGGCAGGGTCTATGCTAGTAGGGCGTAGTCCGTCAGCAGCTGTGGGTGGGGCCTAAACATTTATGGCATCACAAAAGCTACAATCTGCAAAATGTTGTTCTGAATCACTCCTTATGATTTATGGGGATTAAAAAAGATCAGTGGGTGTATTTTTACCATTATAGGCTGGTTGTGTACACACTGACAACACACAATTATGTTCAAACACCATGTAAAAGCAATATTGGTCTCCTTTAAGTTTATTATTAGTAAATATAAATGTGAGTAACTCTGAATGCAAGTAAATCTTCCCCTTGTGAGCAAAACCATCTGAAGATTTATGCACTGAAGCCAGTCTATTGCGCCTGCAGGGCCGCGGCGCTGTCTGAGGTCAGGGACATGTAACGATACCATATGCTCCCGAGGGGCCGTGATGCTGCATTTGTAGAGGATGTACAGGAAGTGATATGTTGGCCCTCTAGTCCCATGCTGCTGTTGACTAGCTCCCTAGTGAGCTGACACCTGCTTACTCACACACTTCCAGCCGTTCTCTTGAGATTTCCAAGAAAATGAGGCTCTGCCTCACCCAGATTTGATGTTATTATCCTCTGCTTCGATACCATGGGCTTTGCTCTTTTGTATCTCACTGTTGCAGCCTCATATTGTTAATGCAGTTCCTCTTGATTCAGGCATGAATGGAGAGAAAGAGGCTTTTTTGGAAAGTGTGAGGTGGTGAAAATCCCACCGTGTGTTTAAAACACCCAAGATTCGAGACTCCTTGCATTGTGTGTATGTAGGATGTGGATAGACGGCCCCGTCTTGCCGAGAACGGGTTATGTTAATATGATTAAAGCGGATTACAGTGTTCATCTGCAGATCAAAGGAGCCGAACCAATTAGCACCCCCACCTTTAACACTGCCGACGACCAAGTCAGAACACAGCCGCGAGAGCCAAGACGGGCGCGCTTTTATTCAACGATTCGAAGAAAGACATTTCAAGGAACTCTTAATCTCTCACTCTGAATGCTTTTCCTTTTATTGGTTTGTGTTGTCTCAAAATGACAAGGGGTGACAAAACAGTCCTGAAAAATTGTCTGTCATAATCGTCTGGGTGCTTCAACAAAGGTGCCCCCTGAATTGACATGAAAAGGTGTTGTGGAGTCAGCCCAGCATGCTGTCAGGACTGAATCAAGACATTCAAATCCTGCCGTCACCCTCTCCAGCCTTCACTGATTTATTCACTTCTCAGAGAGCAGGAATGGCCTTTGTTCAGTCAGTGTAAGGAGCGCAGGCCATTCAAAGGGCGGTCTGAGAACCCTGTGGCCCTGGCTGGATCATTCATGTAACATGAGCAAGCTTGTGTTCTCTCTGAGCAGAACGATTTTTTCGTTGGAGACTGGCAGGTTTCGTTCAATTACTCTGAACTCTGGTGCGTTTGCTGTTAGTGCGGTTCAAGTGTGAACGCTGCCATCCGAACCCTGGTGCGCACCAAACAAACGGACAAGACCGCTGGTTAGATACTGAATATTAATCACTCAAAACTCTTCTCTACTTAAAGGGATAGTTCACCCAAAAATTAAAATCTTCATCCTCATGTCGTCCCACACCTGTAAGACGTTTATTTATCTTCGGAACACAAATTTGATGAAATATATCCTAGAGATACATTCTCTGACCTTTCCATAGCAATATATTTAACACTTTCAAGGTCAAGAAAGCTAGTAAAGACATTGTTAAAACAGTCCATGTGACTCCAGTGGTTCAACTTTAATGTTATAAAGCGACAAGAATATTTTTTTGTGTGCAAAAAAAACAACTAAAATATCAACTTTATTCAACAGTGTCTTCTTGTGTGTGCCAGTCTCCTGAGAAAGGATATATCGGCCGATATAGGTTCATTTTTGTAATGTTATCGTTATTGGCCCGATAAAAAGATTTGGACGATATATTAAAGCTGATAAATAATATTTCCTTCAGATTAGACATTTCAGATGCGCACTGTTCACCATGATGGGTTTAAATTGCTTGAAATATAATTCAAATCATTTAAAAAAGAGGACATTATAATTGCATGTTTGAGACATGTTTTTTTTTTAAAGATTTAGATTTATCGGCAAATATATATCGGTTATCAGCTTTCAAATATAAAGAATTATCAGTTATCCTATTGGCCAAAATGTTCATATTGGTGCATCCCTAATGTGGATTTGAAATATAAATAATAACTAGTGGTTGACTGATATATTTGGCAAGTTGGCTTTTTTTTTTTTTACTGACATAATGTTAGATTACCAACCTATTGAAATGCTAATATCTGTTATGTACCTTTGATAATACTGACAACCACCAATCACAGTGGAGATGAGAGTCACATGATGAATCAAAGCTCAGGAGGACAATACTAATCAATGGAAGGTGTCATTCACACAAACACTAAACACCATCATGGTCATTTAAAAATGCAATAAACATTAATTTAACAACATCAAATGTAACATAAAACCCTAATGTACATAACTGATTAGAAAAAAACTTAAGAAGAAAATAAATCAACGAAAATACATCAAATGTGAAGTGTCACGCAGGGAATTCTGGGAATGTCAGTTTACGTTTTTTAACTGTAAATTACACAACGACTTATTCTTTTTCACTTCCAAAAACTGGTATGTATTTTACTGTAAAATTACATTAAATGTAAGGTTAGATCTATTACAGTTATTTACCGTATATAGTACGGAAACTTTCTGTTAACCGGTCAACTGTTTTTAACCGTAGCATTTTTACAGTCTTTTACCGTTAAAATCACAATCATGTTTTACAGGTCCAAAAGGGTTGTACCCAGTTCTCTTAACTCTTTCCCCACCAGGGTTTTAAAAAATTTGCCAGCCACCGCCAAGGTTTTTGACCATTTTCACCAAAATGTTATAGCCCATAGAATATTGTGTTTTATGAATATCTAAGCATAATGTGCAATAAACCAGTCAGAGTCTCATTTCACACCAACAATGCTCCTGAACACACCTGGTGTTCAGACCAGATGCCCATGAGTGCATTTGCTATTTAAACAACATGGAGCTGGACGTAAAAAAAATGGATAACTGTGTCGGGCTGAAACTATGAAAAAACACTTGTCGCATTGCTCCGGGTGAAGGATAAGGCCCTCAGTCTTTTAAAGCAAATCCCAGAAAAATAGCAGCAAAACTGTAGCGTCTAATAGCTTGTTGCACTGTGGGATCAGGGCCGTGCTCTCTCACTCTGACCTCATCAGATCAGCACAAAAAGGCTGTCGCTGGCTCTGCTGTTTGTCTCTTTGAAATCCCAGGCTTTAGTTCATGTAAATTGAATGAGTGTGATGCATAGGCACTGCTGCATGTTTATGTGGCTCTGGAGTGAAGCAGGCACACAGTTTTACTCCATCACCAGGTCTGTGTGCGTGTAAACAAGCAGGGGACGCCGCGTCTCTCTCTAGCCCGCTGCAGGTCCGCATGAATAATTAATCGCTCTCTCTTAGCGTGATGGAGGAGACGTCGAGGCCTGGGGGAAAGCACTCCAGCTGTGAAAAGAGCTGTCTTGATTAAATATAAAAATTGTTTGTTGCCGTTAATAGTATTGTTGTTTTTTCCACTCCACGTTGCTTTTGCATTGTCGTTACAGATTTGTTCTTTTGTCATTTCCTCCTGAATTACAGAGACGAGACATCAATTCCTCTCTATAAACTTGAATAGCCTCTCCTCATGGGTTAGTTGAGTAATTGGCACAAGACAAACACCGCAGAAGTTGCGCTTGCTCTGTGTTAGAGGCAGGCATTTTAAATAGCTCTCCTCTCCACCAATCAGAAACAGTGTATTTATACATTCACGAGAGTGGAGAGCCATGAAAGCAGATGCACACAACATAAAAATAGGCTTGTAAAGGGTATGAAGGGTTCACGGCCAGAGAACCCTTGTGTTTAGAGGGAAGGGCTCTGTGAAAACACAAATAATTACCCGGCTTCAGCCAGAGTGTCTCTTTTCCAGACTCACACACACACAAACGACAGGCAAACACAGCTGCGGGGGAACTGTGTGTGTGACCTTCCCCTCGTTTTCCAGCTTTGAAGAGGCTGGCACAGCCCAAACTGGCAGCCATGCTGGGGTGACTCTCTATTTTCCTGTCCAAACCACGCTCATCTCGGTCCTCCTTTCACTACTGTATGTTTACCTCACGCTGCTGAAGTCTGTGCTGTTTGAGTTAATCATGCTTTTGAGAAAGTACATGGGATTACTGTACAAAGATACTGGAAAAGTCACGTTTTAGACGCATGATTGCAAGATGACTTGCTGTGGACAGTTGGCCAGTGCTAGACTTGGGTTCAGTGATATGGATAAACACTATTTTAGCATTAATAATATATAGTTTTTATTCATATTTTGAATGAGCTTTACTATTTTCATTTCTTATTTTGTGCTTTTGTAATTTTTGTTTTGTTTTAACTACAGTAAATATTTTTTTCTACTAGTTATGTTTTTGTTTACATGTTATTTTAACGCGTCATTGTTACAGTTCAATTATATATTTAAGCTCTGAGTAATATTAATTATGTACTTACTATAGAGGTAGTGTTTGGTTGTGGGTTAGTTGCATGTGATTATGCATAATTTACTGTTATTAATGTGGTAAAAACATGTAGCGTGTATCAATGACACTAAAATAAAGTGTTACCATGTTTTTTTTTTAGTTTTATGTTTAACAACATTGATGTTGACTTCCAATGGTACTTTTTTATGTTTTCTCATTTGCCACAATCTTTGAATGTATATGATTTCTCAGCATTAAATAAATAAATAAATTATGTTTTATATTTTTGGACATAAAGTCAAAATTGTCAGGGTGACACAACTGTCATGTTATCATAAAATAAAATAATAAATAAATAATAATAATAATAAATAAAATAAAATAAACAAATAATACAAATAAAGTAAATAAATAATAATAATAATAATAATAATAATAATAATAATAATAAAAACCTTAAGTAGATTCATGCAAATAATTTTATTATTTCTTAGGATCATTTTTTTTGTTTGTTTGTCATTCTGACACATAATGTTATCATAATGAAATAATAAAATAAACAAATAAATGAATGAATAAAAAGAAAACCTTCAGTAGTTAAAATGCAAATATTGTATTGTTTCTTATAATATATCGCCATATATTTTTGTCTGCCAAATCAGTCATCAGATCAACATGCAGACAAAAAGGAAATGATATCATTGAGACGACCCCCAACAGACCCTTTTAAATATATTAAGGTTGATAAGTCTCATTTATCAGAAAACGTGCTTTTTTAATAGTATGACAAGGCGATGTTAGTACGGGTTCATTCTCCGGGATGCCTGCCGCTGTATTTGTGGACCGTGTCCTTCAGGGTGGGATGATTTGGCCTTGCCGACTTTGATAAGGCGGCTTTAGATCTTAGCAGGAAATGGATTTATTGAGCGAAGCTCCTGTGTATTGATGGACAGTTTGGATTGCTCTGCACATGCAGAAGAGATGTGGCTATCAAGGCCAAAGCGTTTAATGAATACGGAGAAATGGAAAGCTGTCAAAGGACTCTCTATGTTCTGCTATCGCTACATCTGCCTTTTGAGTGGGGAAATGAGCAGAACTGGGAGTGCCTTGCATTTCAGCTGTCTTTGCATTTATTGGTTTGATTAAATGTTGCTGAAGGCACGTGAAAGTCCTTGCACAGCAGCAGATGTAACCCTTTCCAATAGAATATTATTAATTATTCATCATATCCACCCTATATATGATGTATGGAGAATATTAAATACCTCTAGCCCTCCATATATCTATAGATTTTTTAATGCTTTCAACAGGATTGTGTCTTCCAGGTTGCAGATGTTGTGAAGAGAGGGAGCAAACCTTTAAAAAAAAATGGCTAGTGCTGTGACACATTGAGCCTTGGTGCTCATGTGGACAATTTGAGTTTAAATCCGGCTTGCAACATTCTCCCATTTCCCAATTTTGTGGTCTGTCGCTGACTATCTATCCATAAAAGTGTCAAAAAAGATTCATCACACCGGCTGTAATCATGTAATCTCCGGTACTGTGCAGACTCGACACAGGCTTCTCTGTGTGTCTTGTGTAGATATTCTTGACTAGGCTTTGAGCTTTTGTGCATGTCATGGCCTGAAGATAAGACTGCTTTTTGATGGCATCTGTGTCGAGAGCTTCAGCATGTTCCTTCCTGTGTTTATGAGAGAGGCACTGAGATGACAACGAGTAGATAGAGGAAAGATAGGATCCCTCATCTCTCAGTCTCTTCAAGTAAACCCCCCTCCAGCGTGCCAACACGCAGCCATGTTTCTGTCTAGTAAGACTTGACATTTCTGTTATACGAACTGTATCTGGATGCTAATAACAAATAGAGCGCTCTAATTCTCTATAGATTCAGTTTTAACAGTGGAACAGGCATTTGAAATCAAACAAACTATATTGATGAACTACGTTTTTGTCTACCTAGTCAAATGGCCTATATCCCAATACAGATTTACCAGTTGTGCAAACTGTGATCAATGACTTTACATGCCTGTCAGTCAGTTTTAAGGCACCAAGACAAATATTTGGTGCAAAAATTCAGAGCGATTAATATTTTAATTTCAAATGAATGGATGCTAATGCGTCTGTTCAGACAAATGCAAAAATTCTCCAAGAGGTGTTCAAATCTCTAATCTAATCGAATGCAAAGAAAACTGGGCAACCAATAAGAGTCACCCCAGCTTTGGTGGTCACATGATGGCTCACAATGAACAAACCTAATATTTTAATAAGTAGCAGTGAATAATAAATAGCACAAATTTTCAAATTAAGATTTGAAAATCGTCTAAATCGTTCACACGTCTGCTCTAGGGTTTGAATGAACGCAATTGGCCAGCGTCTGCTCAAGGGTATTTGCATAGGGCGATCTGATTGGATGATGCCTCTGTTGGTGCTTGAAAAGTTGAGAAATCTTCAACTTCTGCCGCTTGCAACACGAGTGAAGCGCCGCGAAGCGATGGAACCAACAATTCAGTTTGGCAACGCATGAGGTCAACGATTCAAAGTAAATGTGTGAATGCAGCGTTTGTAAGACTTGACTAGCTGCTTCAGGTGTGTTTAATTGGGGTTGGAGCTAAACTTATAAGGACAGTGGCCCTCCAGAAACCGTATTGGACACCGCTGAAGTTGACCATGGTTCAGTTGGTTAGGACTATTTGACAACTATGGATGTGTAACAAACAAGCTACCTTATTCCTAATAGCTTGACCACCTAAAAACAGGTTAAAAAGGTTTTCCCAGCATGCCTATAACACAATGGTTAAACAAAGCTCGGTGGCATGAATCCATCCCTCCATACAAAGGCCTGTAACGGGGAACAGAAGAGAATGGACATGCCGGACCTGGAGAGGGAAAAAATAAAAATCCATTCCTGGGAATCTCATTGTAACGGCAGGCCTGGCTCGTAACCAGTGCAACCGGGGAAGATAGCATCAGCGCAAATAGCTCTAACTAATTATGGCTGCTCTACTTGGGTTCAGTTTACCTTATCTTCGCAGTCGTGCTTGACTTTCGGACACTTAGCCTCCTTCTTTTGCAACTTCCAGGAAGAAGGGAGCTGCTGCAGCTTGGGATAATGGTGGCATCAAAGAAAGTTTACGAAATGATTACACAAGAATTCATGTGCCGTGTTTATTTGTTCCCCACGCCTCACTGAGTTCTCCATTAAAATGCACAGTTCCAGGCATTCCGTTATTTCCTAATGGAACAATGCCACCTAATGAATTACATTGTTTTAATGCAACTTTTTGTCCAGAATATTTTTGTGATGAATGGTACTTTAGCCACCACTATACCTAATTGCTTAGTTAGAGACAAATACGGGCCAATGCAGTCATTGATTTCTTTTTTTTTTTAGCCCAACTTGGATTGACTTTTAGTGGAAGAACATACATTTGTATTTCATGGAGTTACCCTGCATGTTTTTGCGCTGTGGTTCTGGCGCTGGCTCTCCTGAATGACTGCACCGTGGGAGATTAGATCAGGAGCTTGTCTCAGGAGTTTAGAGTTGTTAGTTTTAGAATCGCTCCCTAATTAAAAAGGTTTAAGAGGATCTACTGCTCACTGGCTCTGGTAATGAAGGACTACATGGACCAAATAGAAAAATAACCTGTTCTGAGTGTGTGTGTGTGTGTGTGTGTGAGAGAGAGAGAGAGAGAGAGAGTGTGTTAGTGTGTGAGTGTGAGTTTGTGGGTGCCAAAGAACAACAACACATTTTGTTGGTAATTAAGGTGCAGTGTGTACATTTTAGTGCCATCTAGTGGTGAGGTTGTGATCTGCAACCGCTCACCCCTTGCTTTGAGAGAGAGAGAGAGAGAGAGAGAGACAGAGAGAGAGAGAGTTGTTGTCTGAGAGAGCAGAGAGAGAGAGAGAGAGAGAGTAGAGAGAGGAGAGAGAGAGAGAGAGAGAGAGAGAGAGAGAGAGAGAGAGAGAGAGAGAGAGAGAGAGAGAGAGAGAGAGAGAGAGAGTAAGGTAATAAAAATATAACGGTTCATTGTGTAAGGTCTTTATACTCCACTGAAAACATAGTTGTGTATATTATATTGCATTTCTGTCAATAGATCCTCAGAAATACTACACACTGCTCCTTTAAACGTTTGCAAGTTAAATGAATGCACAAACATGCACTTGGAGTTTGGAGAGGGTAAGATTTACATTAATACAGTGAAACAAAAAATACAATTTAAAATAACTGTTTTCTATTTGAATATATTGTAAAAAGTAATTTCATTTTGTGATGCAAAGTTGAATTTTCTGAAGCAATGCAGTCTTCATCGTCACAATCATACTAACATGCTGATTTGCTGCTCAGGAAATATTTCCAATTATTATCAGTGTTGAAAATAGTTGTGCTGCTTTGTTTATGGAAATATATTTTTTGTATCTGTATTCTTTGATCAGAAAGCTCAAACAACAAACAGAGTTTATCTGAAATAGAGAATCTGTTTAAATGTTATAAATGTATTTACTGTCCCTTCAGTTCAATTTAATTTATCCTTGCTTGAGTATTCATTTCTTTAAAAAAATACCCTCAGACTTGAATGGTGGTGTACGTGTTGTGATGTCAGGGAAAATATTTGTTGCAGTTTTGTGGTATCAAAGTCAGACGTGCATATCGAGACAGACTCAGACATCAAATGAAGTGTTGGAAATGACCCCTAACTAAACGGCCAGACCATCCGAACAACATCTTCTAGCCGGCCAATCGCTCTGCAGAGAGGGAAAGAACTGGACGCAGTATGAGTTGATTTCCTGGTTTTGAAATCCGATGCTCCTCAGTGCTTGACTTTGCAAAGCTCTGCTGGAGTATATTGATTTTTCTGGTGTGCTTGTGAGGGAGGAAAACGGAAAAAAACGCTGTATTGTATTGCATTAAAAAATCCATAGTATATCTTATTACGACCACTTCATTTTCTTTACTATTAGCACAGAAAGATAAATGTTTCTGTCCCTCCTGTATTATTCGCTCCTCTGCCTCAGGCCACTGGAGATGAAGAGCACAGCACAAGCTTTCTGGTTAGCAAAGTGCAACGCATCACTTTCCCTGTGATATGCTTGTAGAGACATGGCCATTCTATCACTCCAGTGACAAACAGAACAATGAAGTTTCTCAATGGATGAGCAAAAGGCTTCTGCTAACAGAGAACCTGATATATAGTACCTGTCAGAAGTTTGGAAACATTTCCATTTTTTAAAACATGTTTTTTTTTAATTAAGTTTTTGAGCATTTATTCTTATTATCAATGACTACGTTTACATGGACAGCAGTAATCTAATTATTGACCTTATTCTGAATAAGACAATAATCTGATTAAGGTGTTTACATGAGTTGCTTTTAGAGTAATCCGTTCATGTTCCCATTTTACATGTTATAGAACATAAATCGATTAAGAGCACGCGTCATTACGTCTCCATGCCACGCCGTCCGGCGTTCCCTCAAGAATTTCACGCAGTTCGTCTTTGTTATGGTACCACATACAGTTTTGGGTGTTTCATTTTTAATTTTACGAGAGTTTCAAGTGCAGTTAATTGTCCATGCTATACGTGCAAATAGACGGCGGCGGATACAAATTCTCCAGCAACAGGCCTCCTCTGTGCTTTCAGTCGGCAGCATGTCATTCTTGCTTGAAGCCATGCTTCTCTTGTTTGCCGTCAAGCGGTTGACCACTGAGTGTATGTGTCCTGTCGCAAAATCGTGAAAAATCAAAGCGGCGTTAATAGTTAGATTAAGGTGTGTACATGTCTACAATGCACTTCGATAATGCGACTAAAATAGGCATACTCCACATGTCTTAATTCGATTTTTGTTTAATTCGAGTATGGCTTTAATCGGATTAAGGTAATTAGAAATCGCTGTTTACATGGTAGTTTCTTAATCAGAGTATGGTCTTAATCAGATTAATATCGGAGTATTGTTGTCCATGTAAAGCGTGCTGAGTGTTGAAAACAGTTGTGCTGCTTAAAGAGCACCTATTATGGCATTTAAAATGTTCCAAATATTGTTTTAGAAGTCCCCAACAACAGTTTTGCATGCATGCAATGACAAAAAAAAACCTTTAGTTTTCTTATAATATGCATTTATTTTTACCTGTTTTGACAGCGATTCTCAAATGATTCGTTTAGTGATTCACTTTTTAAAACCTCACCTTTACGTGACGCTAATCTGCGGTGATTGGTCCGATGACCCAGTCAGTTGTGATTGGTCCGATGACCCGGTCAGTTGTGATTGGTCCGATGACCCAGTCAGTTGTGATTGGTCCGATGACCCAGTCAGTTGTGATTGGTCCGATGACCCAGTCAGTTGTGATTGGTCCGATGACCGGTCAGTTGTGATTGGTCCGATGACCCAGTCAGTTGTGATTGGTCCGATGACCCGGTCAGTTGTGATTGGTCCGATGACCCAGTCAGTTGTGATTGGTCCGATGACCCGGTCAGTTGTGATTGGTCCGATGACCCAGTCAGTTGTGATTGGTACAGTCTGTGCAGATATTTTGAAGCGGAACACCCTTCACCATAAATGGTTTCGGTTTAACAAGTTTAAACGCGTATAAAGTGTATGAACAAACATGGTCTCAATTTTACCCTATCAATTCGAGGAGGAAACGTCTGGAGATGCGAATGATCAACAAACTCAATGGCAAACACCACGACTGGAGCAGGATATTTCTCAATGGGAAGCATCAATGTAACGTTAAGTGTCACTTCAGGCCAATGGAGCGTTAACTCGATGCATTGCATAAACATAAAGTTTTTACCAAAAAATAAATAAAAATGCAGTAACATTACGTTCATACGAGGTATGACTCTATTCTTAAAGAAAACTCCGAAAACAACAACAAACAATTCACATATCTCAATACAATTGTCACTGAAGACCTAGAAGCTAAACGGTGCTCACACAACAAACCAAACAATTATTAAGCATGCTACATAAAACATAAAAGCAACAATTATTAATAACACTTACAGTTTGTGATATGGAGGAGGAAGCTGATGCAAATACACTTGGAACTGAACCTTCCTTCAATATCAGCCGGCTCGCAAATCCAAGTTTAATTGCATTTAAGTTGGTAAAGCAATCGTCTTCAAAATGGCGTGAATAAAGCACAAGGCTCGGACTCCTGTGGTACAGTCGTATATATGAATTGTAGCCACTTAGTCTTCAAATGCTCAGATGAGAAGAGTTTGCTTTTGAGTCTCACTTGAGAACACAGCGTCTCGTCTCATGATGTTTTTTAGTTTTCACTGGCGTGCTCAATAAGTGTGTGTATCGTATTCAAATAACTTGACAAGTTGACGTCATCTAGTCAGAGAAAAAGCTTCGGTCTTCTAACGATTCATAAAAATGACTCAGAGTCAAGTCTTACTTTTGAAAGACAATAACTTTATATACGGTGCACTGTCATATTTCAAACTTTGCAGGATGTTTTTGTTCACTTAGATCTATGTTACACACGACATGAAAGGTACATTTCAAAATTCCATGATAGGTGCTCTTTAATATTTTTGTATAAGTGCACTACATTGACAGAGAACGCAGATTGAAGCGGATGTGCACTGCCTTTGGTTTTGACCGTTTAAATTGATGCACGTACACTGTTGTTCGTGTGGCAAGCAGACGGTGTACATGGACTATTCTGATGATGAGAATCTGTCTGTGAGACGAGGGAAGTATGCTTTCGGCATGATCCCTATAGTGAGGATTGAGTGGACAGCCCATCATCAGATCACTGCACTCCCTACAAACCCCCCTCAGTGTCTGGAGGTCCTGCCTCAAGCATTGGCATTATTTATTGATAGAATTTGTCTATCCTGTTGTGTCACATTGCTGTAAATTCATCTGGTTCACTCTTAGGGTGTGTTCACATTTGGCATATTTGGTTTGATTAAAATGAACCCTGGTGCGATTGCTTTGTTAGTGCGGTTCATTTGAATAAGGCCCTGTTTACTCCTGGTATTAAGATGCGCTTGTGGATCACAAGTAGACGAACGAGACACATTCCCGTTTACACCTGGTGTTTTAATCCGTCTCTTTTGTCCACTTTCAACCACTTCTGTCCTGATTTCTTCAAGGGGAGAATCTATGGGCGGGTACATTTATGGGCTTTTTCAGATGTTTCGATCTAATGGACAAAATAAGCTCACACAATTTACATATGAACGCATCCGGAGACAACGGAAACACACGGAGAGCATCAGCTTTAGTTTCTGCTCTGACAGCTGCAAGACCAGCCGAACGCTGTGAGTGTGTGTTAGACATCAGGAATGGTGTGAGAACATTGTGATTGGTGCGTTTTTCATCTTCAAACCAGACTTGGGTCTCCAGCCATCAAAGTTTAAATCCCGTCTGGCTAGCGCTCTTCCCATAATGTTCCCGCATTCGGTCAGTATGTGGAGAGAAGACGGTCTTTTGTGGCTGTTTGAACACATTCGACCACATGAGCGTCTACACTACGAAAGCGATCCGGTCGAGTGTGTTCTCCACTACCTCTGGAAGTGGTCGAAAGTGGACAAGCTCAAAACGCTTTAGACCCGTTTACACCTGTACTTAGTGTCCACTTGTGATCCGATCGACCAAAATGCATCTTAATACCAGGTGTAAACAGGGCCTAAGTGTGAACTCTGCCATCCGGACCCCAAACAAGTGGACAGAGAGAGCGCTGAAAAGATGGGTCTCACTCTGGTTCCAAACAAACTCTGGAGCAGTTTGACTGAAATATGAACGCAACACAGACCAAAGACATGTAAACGAACTGAAAAACAAACCATATTTTCAGAGCACCAGGGTTCGTTAAATCAAACTAAACATGCCAAGCGTGAACGCACCCTAAATGTTTTCTTTTTGGTCCAAACCAAGTGAACCGAGCTAGAAGTGTGAACACACCCTTTAGTTAAATGTCACATAATGCATTTAAACGGATACAGTTGCACACAAGCCTCAGTATTTAACACATTCGACGTCCCAAAAAGTGAGAATTCATATTAAGTACAATGCATGCATCAGATTGTTCTTGTTTTTTGACCGTGTTGCATAGTTGTGTCTCTTGTGACAGTCTGTTTCATCTCATTTGCTTCCGCACCTGGCGGAGAACAAAAGATGAAGGTTTTGTGAGTGATTTTTCAGTCCTCTTTGACTGTGTCCTTGTGATTCACGAGCGAGCTGGCCGGCTTTGATGATTGAGGGGAATCGAGTTCCAATCAGCGTGGTTAATTACTATGTCCAACGGAGGTGAGAGGTGCGGCATGCAGCGAGGCATTTCTGCAGCCGGGAAATTACCTGTGTGCTCCGGGGATTCGCTATCTGTTAGAGACAGCTCGCCGACTCCCAATATCAGATTCGTATCATCTTATTTTCATTCATTTGCTGCTGGAAGGCTTTTCTGCCGCACATGGACTTCCCTGCCCTTCCCCTGGTTGCTTTAGCTGCACCTTTGTGGGGTTTCCATCTGCATGTGTCTGTACTTTCAGATCCATTAGGGCCATGACACACCAACTCGACAGCCAATGCCAGGCTGTCTGTGAACGTCAGAGAGAGAGGTCACTCTGATTGGCTGTTCAGTTTAGCGAACAAGAATAAAAGCGAAAGTGATGACAGCAAGCAAAGAACAGTCCCTCCAGAATTTTTTTTTTTTTTGCGGGCAAAAATCCTTGATTATGCGGCACATTTTCTTAAAAAATGCGATGGAATATGCGGGATATTTATGCAATTTTATGTGATGAAATTGCGGGAACTTGCAAAAACTGTGATTCGATGAAAAAGAGAAAAAAAGTGATTCCCCCAACACCCTGTCCTCCCCAGGCTACTGCCTTAATGTAAAGAGTCATGTCTTATCACTTCCTATGATAAGCAACCCTACATCACAGAAAGGGCTGGGAATATTTCAGATCTTAATAAACACACGGCTCAAACTTACTAAACATTGATGAGTCAAACAAGTTCTGTAGCTTTACAAAATGAATATGCTGCAACGTCTGTAAAAATGAATAAATTATATATATATATATATATATATATTAGTGGTGGGCCGTTATCGGCGTTAACGTGAGACTCTTATTGGGCGATAAAAAAAATATCGCCGTTAATCTATTCTCAAATTTGGGTTGGGAGCCGGGTCTATACTACGCAAGCTATGATGACTTTCACCTAGATATTTTAGCGCGGATGTATACCTTGCCGAATTGCTCTGTAGTCTTCGAACCTGCGTGTATGCCTACTGTAAAATTACCACATCAAGTGTGAACATTGTCTTCCAAACTCGGTTGCGCACCCGCGAACCGCACTCGAGTCCTGACGAGCGTGCCTGACATACTGTAAGCAGAGAGCTGTAAATCTCATTTCTGCTCGTTGTCAGCGTTCTTTAGAGTATTTGCAGTACATTCACGGCAGATAGACGCTTTGGTAAAAAAAACAACAGTTCAAAAACAAAAATATAAAAAGTGAGGTGAGCAACGCTATTCATTTTGTCACCTTCTCGCTCAACGTCGTTACCAACTAACGGGGTAACCAGCTGCTCCTTTGATGACGCAAACGCAACCGGTTCGGACCCAAATAATATACTGTAATATGAACACGGTCCAGCAGGGGCAGGGGGGAGCAATCGAACTCGGGTCAGGTCCTGGCAATCGAACCAAGTGTGAAAGCACCAGTCATTATTTGGATAGCACACAAATTCTGAATGCCTTCGGCAGAATTCAAATGAGCCATTTTAATCTATAATCTTAATTCCAAGATCACAGTGAGATTAATCTAGATTAAAAAAATTAATCTATGCCCACCACTAATATATATATGTATTTCCTGTTATGCTTCCTGTTTTACAGAGGTAGCTATACAAAACAGACATCTTCTGTTAAATTAAGTGCAATCTCTTACTGTAACTTCACATACTACTAATATAATTACAACTGTAAGGTTTTTTTTTAAACTAGCCTAGTATGATTTAATCCACTGGTAACAAAAAAGTTCAATATTACAGCTGTTAAATTGCATCAACTCCTGAATGAAACTACACCAGTCCACTGTGAAACCTCAATCACTCTTCCCTACGTTAATCCAATAATACAGTTCATTAAAGGCGTGAATGAACACGAGTGTGTGAAGTCGGACAGCTGTTGTGTGTACATCGCTTGTACACTCTTTATTGCGGTGCATTGTGGGATTGAATGAGTGCATTTAATAACGTCCACTATGGTTTAGGACACCACTACAAATGGCTGGCCCCTCAAATAATGCCCTATTTGAGGGTATGGGGGTGATTTTGGATTCAGCCGGTAACTCCGTAGCGGGGTTTGCAGCTTGATGTTCACGTCGCATCATTACGTTACTTCATAGCGTTACCATGACAATAGGCGGAAATGGCTGCTCGTGTGTGAAGTAAACACAACATTTTTCAACTTTCTGCTAAGATATGTGACTACTTTGCAATGAAAATGCGTGGATTATGAAATCATGCAAGGCCGCATATTTTGCGTCCCCTGCATAAATATGCAGACTTTGGCTGATTATGCATTAAATCAGGCAATCGCATAATCACGATTTTTTTTTCTGGAGGGACTGAAAGAATCCTACCTGAGCATTCCAATATTTTGTTTTGTGGCACATCCCTAAGTCCACAGGACCGTAGGGAATCCCAATTGTCATTTTATGATTTATGCTTCACCAGTGCAAACTCCACTGTGGACTATTACCCAATTACCCAAGTGGCAAAGTGTAGACTCAGAGGGGAAACACATGAGCTGAGGTTGCAATTTGGGACAGGGCCTAAATTGAGTCTCTTGTGCATTTCACATGAAGAGCACTATTTTTGCACTACAGTCGTTGTCTATGTAGGGCGTTTCTAAGTCAGTCACAGTAATGTTCAATTTAGGTTACAATAGCAATGCGACTATCTGTGTTCTGGAATATATATACACACTTTTAGTATTATTTGGATGTCATTATTAATATACCTTGCATTATATACTTTCTCTCCTAGTCCTATATAATGTGTGATTTTTATGTGATGTTATAAAGACACATTTCGTAGAAACTTATAATACTAAAATTTCCAAGTGGAAAAAGCAGTTTTTCTTCTAAAGCTTAAATATCACATTAATGCAAAACCATTATGATAGTTAATAATAATGTCATATTTTACTTGGTCCAAACCCGTAGGACTTTCTATCATCCCAGGGACACAAAAGCAGATATTTTGCAGAATGCCCAAGCTGCGCATTTCCGTACAATAAAAGTGGACTATAATTTTTACTTCCAAGCACCTTAAAAGTCTTTCGCATAGATGAATTACTTATTTTGTGTTCCACAGAAGGAAAATCACATTGACTTTCGGGTGGGTAAATGTTGTTGAAATTATTTGATCTTAAAGTAATTAGGATTCAGAGAAGTATTGAAAGGTTTAACAATTGTTTGTTTCTTGCAAGAAAGGCGTTCATCACTCTGAGCTTCCAGAGAGCGAAGGCAAACTTCCCTCTGTGTCTGAAAGCTTTATACTCCCACCCTCGCACGCACAAGCTGCCACACTCAACATCCTCTTTTTCCTTTTGCAGCTTGCACACGGAGGGTTCACAAAAGTCCCATATCAAAAACACATAAACATAGTTTGACATATTCCTTAATATAAATACACTCTGTATCTGCCTGTTGCTGGGCAGAAGTTTCCGCTTTCACAGTTTCTCTGAACTAGGCCCTTTTCTTGTCATCTAGTTTCGGCGAAATCAAGCAGAACTTAATGTTCTCTGAAGTTTTACTTAATGAGATATTGGTTACTGAAAATTCATGTTAAAGCATGCATTTAAAATTTCCATAACAGTTAATGATGACAGAATTTAAATTTTTGGGTGAACCATGCTTTGAACTTAATGGATTTTACCCAAAATAAAAAATGTGGTCATTGTTTAGTCACCCGTATTACTTTCTTTCTTCTGTGGAATATTAAAGTAGGGTGAGTAAATGATGGCAGAATTCACATAATTAGATGAATTTCTGTAATTAGATGAATTTCCGGATGAAGAAACAAAAAAATAATTAATATATAGTAGTGCAGTGGTCAGTATCTATCAAGGTTCCTCCAAGGAAGGAACAGTGGAGAACCGGCCACAGGGTCATGGGCGGCCCAGGCTCATTGATGCACGTGGGGAGCGAAGGCTGGCCCGTGTGGTCCGATCAAACAGACAAGCTACTGGAGCTCAAACTGCTCAAGAAGTTAATGCTGGTTCTGATAGAAAGGTGTCAGGATACACAGAGCATCGCAGTTTGGTGTGTATGGGGCAGCATAGACCAGTCAGGGTGCTGACCCTGACCCGCCGAAATCACCAACAGTGTGTCTGCCGCTTACCTGGGGAACACATGGCACCAGGATGCACTATGGGAAGAAGGCGAGCCGGTGGAGGCAGTGTGATGCTTTCTGCTGGGAAACCTTGGGTCCTGCCCCCCGTGTGGATGTTACTTTGACACGTACCACCTACCTAAGCATAAAAACTGAATTAAAAAATGTTACCTTATGGCTTGGTTTGTCTATATTTGACCCAAATTTGTGTTGGAAATCACTTCAGCAAAAGAAAGGTGTTGTCTTTTGTTTCGCGGGGCTATCAGAGTCCAAATTAATACGGCTTAATATCTTATAATTCTGCTAAATACGGTAGCGGAGGGACAGAATTGGCTTACGCTTGTGCTCAGGATTTTTTAATCCTTGGAAATGCTCCCTGGCAGGAGGAAGAAGGGTAGCTTGAGGTGTTTTGAGTTGCGAAAATTGTATCCTTTTGCCTCTGTTCTGCCAGCTGAGCGTGTGCCAAACTAATAAAGCCGGCATGGAGGCTTACCAATCATTTTGTACAGCCGTTACACCTTGGACCCTTGTTGAGAGGGCAAAGCCACTATCTGAGCATCCAGACTGTGGGGTGAGGGGTTGCCGTTGGCCAGGGGTCCTGAGTGGGAGAGCAGCCTTTTGTTCCTAGTGGATGAAGTGGGCATCTGTGGAACACACAAAAAGGAAGTGAGTGAGTGCTGAAGACAATACAGAAGACTGCATTCTCTGGGCGTTCCTTTATTCTGTGGTGACAGTGACCTTTAAAAATGGCTCATCTTCCCACCCCACTATTATCAGTGTAGTCTATCCTTTCTAAGATTTGAGAAGAGCTCAGTTTTTAAATAGACTTCTACAGCCAAACAATAAAACATGACTCATTTAAATGGGTCGATAAACCCTAAAGGATACTCAATACAAGCCGACTCTGTACCAGAGAGCAAATCTTCTGCCAATCTTCATCATAACTATAGGTGAAATTTACTCTATGTAATGCATCACCTCCACGTAATACAAAAAAAAATATTATAAGACATAATTTTTAGCTAATAATCAATGAGATTTTTATTTCCCACTGAAAAAATCAATCCTATTTTCTAGACAATTAAACAAATTTTCTTCCAAATTCTCATTATGGTTATTCATCCACACGTAATTCAAGTTAATATTTAATTATATTATTTATAGCATCACATATTTGACAAATTATAGTAAAAGCAATACTGTAATGAAATGATTTTAATCAAAATCAGCATTATTTATTTATTTTAAATCAGCATAATTCAGAAGCACTACAAGAAATGTAACCACAATATATATATATAGAATAATACAGAAATAACATAATCTTTAAAATTTTATTTCATTTATGTAAAAAAAATTATTATTTAAAAAAGTAATTAAAAATAAAATAAATAATATATATTATTTATTGCAATACATATTATATAAATTTAAAACAATACTGAAATAATTAAAAAAAAATCAAAATCAGCATAATTTATTTATTTTAAATCAGCATAAATCAAAAGCAATAAAAGAAATGTGTTCAGGATATATACATGTATTATTTTTTAAATATTTATTTAAATAATAAAAAAATGTATTTAATCAAAAAAAATATTATTATTTATATATTAATTTTAAATAAATAAATATTTTTGTTGCATTAATTAATCTGTGAAAGTATTTGAAAGTATAGATTAAACTATTTTTCCATTGATTTTTGGGGTGAAATGTGGTCTAGGCATGCGGTTAACTGGTTCCATGAAATTCACTGATTTGCCTCTAATATCATAAGATGGTAAATTTTTCAGCATTTCATTCTGAGGTGCCCTTAAGGAACAGTGCTAAACGTGAGTAATATGAATGTTATATGAGAATGAGAATTCAGCTTTCAGCATGTGATCATAAAGCATACACGGAGAGAACGGTTTATTAGACTGGTTTAATATGTGTGATCTCCACAGGGAAGTCCAAACCAAAGTTACTCATCCTTGAATCAGTCCTCTGACTCTCAGAGCAGATCTCTGCTGATTCCTCGCTGTGTTCTGCAGTGACAGATGGGGAAGAAATGATGCTGGAAGATGAAGGCAAGCCTGGGGAGAAGCAGACAAACTGGAGGTGGACAGACATGAAAGGAAAGGCATTGCATTCGGACTAATGAGCCTGAAAGGGAATGACAAAGAACTGAGTCTAGGAGAGTCGAGGAAGCTGCTTGATATGTTGGAAATAATATCTGTACCTGCATGTGGCTGGCTGTTTTCTCAGAGCACAAACGGTTTTTGCTCTAAGTATATTTATTTAGTTGAAGGTCAAAGAGCTCAGAAGCCTCTTCTACTCAATAATGCAAAGCCGCAGGGCATTTTCCCCAGTGTGGACAAACTAGAAACAGAAATTCTGAAATGTAATTTCCAGATGTGATCCCGTCGATTAATAATGAAACTGATATTTTAACTTATTACTCTTCTTTCCATGTGGTGTAATGCAATTACCTGTTTTAGTTTAGTCTCAAAGGCTGCTTTGTATTAATTTAATGCGAGCTCTTTTATTCTGGGGTTTTGTTTCGATTATATGTTTTTGTGGAGTTCCCATAATGCTTTCTGGAAATGACCCGAGCCTCATTAAGAGGTGATCCGGAGGGAAAGTGGTCTTTCGTCGCTCTGCTGTTTCTGTGGAGAATGGAGGTTGTGTACAGGACCTGATTGGCACAGCTCAGTCTTTGTGTGAGAGCCAATGGAGACCATGTGACTTCCTGTTGGGAAGAAACCAGGTACAGGGGGTCTTTGTTTTGGAAGAACTTCTCTACTGTATGTCTCTAACTAAGAGCACACTTCTCATAATATAACATAAGAATATTAAGATACTGTGCCATCCACTAATATTGGCACCCTTGGTAAATATGAGCAAAGGCAGCTGTGAAAGTAAATCTGCATTGCTTATCCTTTCAATAAGAAAAAAAAATTAAACCTTATGTAAAACTCACATGAAATAAATGCATGTTAGCAACAATTATTGGCACCCTTAGTAAAATATCTCTGAAGTATATTTCCATTCATATTTATGTTTTAGCACACCAGGATGACTACCAGTCATAAGGATCTTTTTTCTATTTATTTAGATTTATACATAAATAAGCTTTCCATTGATGTATGCTTTGTAAGGACAATATTCGGCTGAGATACAACTATTTGAAAATCTTAAATCTGAGGGTGCAAAAAATCAAAATGTGGAGAAAATCGCCTTTTAAAGTTGTCCAAATGAAGTCCATAGCAATGCATATCACTAATAATAATACATTTTTGCTGGACATTTACAAATTATCTTCATGGAACATGGTCTTAACTTAATATCCTAATGATTGTTTTGACCCATACAATGTATTGTTGGCTATTGCTACAAATATACCCGTGAGACGCATGATTTTATGGTTTTGTCGGCCAGAGTCACAAATGTGAGGAAACACAAGGCCTTATTCCCTTAATCATCATCACAATGAGGAAAACCAAAGAATACGGTTCTGATGTGCATTGAAAATTCCCCTTATAATTAAGAAGTTCCAATATAAAAATGTTACTAATCTGCCTGGAAGAGGACGTGTGTCTGTATCGTCCTAATGTACAGCGAGGGGGAGAGTTTGAGTGGACAAAGACTCTCCGAGGATCACCGATGGAGAATTGCAGAGATTAGTTGAGTCTTGGGGTCAGGAAGCTTAAACATTTTTTATCAAACACCTACATCACCACATGTTGTTTGGGAGGGTTTCAAGAAAAATCCTCCTCGCTCATCTAAAAACAAACCGACGTAACAAAAAAGCGACATATCATCCAGCATATTCATACACGGCTGGAACTTCAGACGGGACCTGGTTCTGTGGTCAGATGAAACTATAAAAAAAGAGTTTTTTGGCTGCAAACCCACCAGATGGGTTTGGTGCAAACAGGGATCCAGAGCACCCCATGCCCACAGTTAAATACACAGCTGGATCTTTAATGTTGAGGGCCTATTTTGTTTTGCTGGAGGTCCTGGACATCATGTTCAGATACATGGTATCATGGATTCTAGCAAATACCAACAGTTAAAAAATCAAAAATTACAACTTCTGCTAGAAATCTTATAAAGGGCTGTGGTTGGATCTTCCATCAGGACAAAGATCCAAAACAAACACACAAATGTCACTGAACCTATAGAAAATGAATGGGGTGAACCGAAGGGAAGCAGCACCAACATGGATCTGGATTGTGTATGGAGTAATGGTCTCTGATCTCCAAACTCATCAGGCGTTATAGAAGAAGAAGACGGTTATCTTGGGGAAAGGAAGTTGCCATATTTAGGAGCCAATAATTGTGGCCAACATGCATTTATTTCATAATGTGAGTTTCCCCCCAGTTTCAAATCTTCTACATCAGTGAGAGGTTAGTGTTTTTTGCATTTTTTGAATGAAAGATCAAAAGGATAAACAATGCATATTTATTTTCACAGCCATATTTTTCTCATATTACCAAGGGTGCCAATATTACAGTGGAGGGCACTGGATCTTTAATGTTAGCTCTCCTGACCTGAGATCTCTATTAAAAATGATTTATAGTTGCAATTATACTTATGAAGAGCTCTCTATATCTATCTTACTCATCCGTCCTCAACAGTCAGACACTTCATAGAGGCGAAAGTCTTTGAATGAGGCACAAGACAAACCGTTTTTTTCTTCCATATCTGCCTGACTTCAGAAATTTCTATTGACTGGAGCTCTAGAGCTAAAGTGCTCTTTGGATGTGGAATAAAATGGATTTCACAGGACTAGGGACCGGGGTAACGGCTCATACTTATCAAACAGACAACCTCATTTTCTCTTGGTTCCCTGCACAGTGGACTGCAGAACACATTTTGAAGTCCATGTCTGCTCAGTGAAAAGTAGAATAGATTAGACTGTCTGTATTAAGCTTCCAAAGATCACTCTATTTAGTAATTAACAAAAACACGTGATGGTGCAACTATGTGTTTTGGACTTTTAGTACATGTGCATTAATTGACATATGCAAACTTTGCATTTGGATAGAAATCCATCCATTTAACATATTTCCTGTTAGCATGAGGCAAATATTTGATTTATTGTGCCGTATACTGGGCTTGACAAGTTCAAACTCATTGTGGTGGTTAGTGGGAAACCATTTTAGAAATATCCCAGCAGGGGTGGTCAAGGTTGTTCTTTCTCTTTTTTCATTATTCATCATTAAAACAATATTCCTGTGGAAATCCAATATTCTTCCGACCTGCTTAGTATTTAAAATGATTCACAGCTGAAAAGTCCTTGTATCTAATCTGAATTTCAAGTGACTCTGAAGAGATTGTGTAATGGCTGCACAGTGTTTTGAGGCCATTAAATGATAAATACAGTGCTGACTTTTAAATCTTGAGCATAAATATTTGCAAACTTTGAAAAAGTGCCACTAATATTTGCATGTTTGTGCAAATTCCTTGCAATATCCAATCCAATAAACTATACTTAGAGATGCACCAATATTGTTGGGCGATACAGATATTTAATTCATGGCTCATATCCAATATCATAAATTTGATCACTTTGCATGAAATAATGTGCTTTAGTAAAATTAATACATAATGTACAGATTAAAGAAAATCATATCTTGGATATATATATATATATATATATATATATATATATATATATATATATATATATATATATATATATATATATATATATATATGTATATGTATGTATATATATATCATATATCATATATCATATATTGGCACTGTCCTAATTAAAAATAATAATAATAATAATTCTGCATCCCTAGACCTATAAACCACTGAGTAGCCCAGGCAATTTATTAAAATTCAACCTTAACTTCGGCAACTAAAAATCCAGACTAGACTATATTCATGGCCTGAGGTAGCACCACAGTTGTTTGTATCTTGATGTAGTTGTTTTGTCCCTGATATGGCTCATAGATGTGTAGCAGAGCTTTAAAAGGTTAATGTACTATGAAAATTGTTGAAGAACATGAGTGTGGTGTCAGTCTCAGCTCTACTCTGGGACTCTGGGATGCAATGTCTGAGCAGCAGCAGATGGTGAAGTGGTAGCTGGAGGAGCCGTATTGCACACCTCCTCTGTGCATGATCCAAACAGCCGCTAACATGCTAATGATTAAGTATGCTGATCTGCTGATGCTCTGCTGCTGGGTGGGATCTCACCAGTGGAATACAGGCCTCTCCATCTGTGAGATCCCCCTTCATTACTGTGTAGTCACCTACTACTCTTATTAGAAAGTACTATGGCGGTAACGTGGTATAGTGATAGTTTTGGATGGTAATTGCATGGCACTTTGATTTCTTTCCCTTGTTGCACACCAGAAACCTTCTACAGTATCAGTGCTGAGACCATTAGCATATTGTGCCTGAAATTATGTAAATGTTTAAATTAAACATCTCACTCAAGTTTTTATGATGATAATATAAACTGAAGCACTACACCTAGTGAAACTACTGACATTTATGGTGCTTTTCAACTCGACTCTACTCGCCTCAGCTCGCTTTTCCATTGCAGATAGTACTTCCACAATAGTGCCTGGTCGTCATCGCAACGCCGCGGGAAACTAGTAGTGGAAAAGCACCATTAGACACCACAGTTTATTGGTGGTGTCTGTTATAAACACTGTGAATTCTTTGCTGAAAGCTATATAACAGTTACCTCAGGACTACGGAGTGTTTGTGACCAGAAAGTGCATCTATCTTACAGGAATTAATCCAATCCAGATGTGTTTATGCTGGAACCACCGTTGCCTCACATCAGTCTTAAGGAAACTATTCGACGAAAGCTTAACATTTGCCAGAGTGCAATTATCTAGTATAGCAGGAGAACAGTTCAGCCAACGAAAGCAGATGTTGTAAAGCTCTCTGTGGCGTTTCTATAGAAGTCCAAATGCGAGTCAGCACATAGACATAAGTGCTTGGTTCCAGGAGGCCTTTCTAAGTGGGCAGACGGTTGACCACAATTACTACCCACAGACCCTGAAACTGACCAACACCCCCAAACTCCTGTTAGAAACATGCCTTCACTTTGTGAATGGGCCATAGATAGGCCCAAGAATCCCCAGTACTAAAGTGGACTATAGTTACTTCCAAATGTCTGTGCCTTCAAACAATATGTTATTAATTTAAGTAGGAAGCTAAAAACTTCAACAGTTCTCAGTTTTTTGTGACTTTTATTTTGACGCCGCAGCAGACATTTATTTTGAAGGCACTGAGAATGCAATAGTCTGAGCACACATCGCTCGTATTCTCCGTCTTCATGATCTGTTTACCATTCCTGTGATATACGTTATTAGATAATATATGAAAAAGTATTAGCATTTGACATGTGGTTGATGCCCTATGTCACTAGCTGAGCAGGCTTGGTCCCCTTGGAAGTCGCGTTGGATTTGGATCCTTAGCGTAATTGTTAAGAAGTCCATCTATCACTGTTTTCCATGTTTATAGAGTTAGTTCATGGAGTAAATATTTAGGCTATGAACTGTGTGTCCACGGTTAGACCCTTCTCTGAAGTAGGAGCTAATTTAGCTATCCAAAAATTGTTCCTAGTTCCTGCGGTGCAAACACTGCAAAAAGCGGGTACTTCCACCAGTCGTATGAAAAGGTTCATCCCATGCAAAAGCCCATAATGAGATAATTTCACTGCTCTTTCCAAAGCCTCCACTTCAAGGGCTTGAGTAGGGCATAGGGATGCTCACTTCCAACCGGAATTTGACCTTACTATACGCTAATGGCCCTCTAGTGGCAGTGCTGAGAATGCAATGTTGTTGGGCTGCACTAAGAATTGTGTTATGGCACATTTTGGAATGCATCGAGTGCCTACACACTAGGCTCTACATCAGGGTTGCCAACCATGTTCCTGGAGGACTACCTTCCAGCAGACTTCAGTTTCAACACATCTGCTTATAATTTTCAAGTAGCCGAGTTGGTTTCAAATCAAGCTGGAAAGCAACAAAGTGGATTTAGATGGTAGAATTGGACCCACCTCTCTAAAGTTCTCATTGGGCAATGGATGCATATCTCAAAGTGAACTGTAGTTACTCTTAAAACTCTCAACTTTTGGTCGTAGTTCTGGAGTGTTACAGTGGAATTGATCATTTTGCAGGATTCTTGGAATAGTGTGACTTCCCTGAAAGTGCCTTGAGATCAATGTGTATATTCACATTCCCACGCAAGCTGTAGAATATAAAGTAAATTCTTGATCAAATATAGTCTGGCAGTATGTCATTCCAGCACAGCTTCAGTTTCAAAACCTAAGAGGGGATGTAGGGCACCCCCATTAGCAGTGATCCCAGACATTAACCCTCCAGTTAAAATGGCAGAATGATGACTTTTGGTTCTTGTGCTTGCCTAAGTCATGCCAGCTCTTTGTAGACTTGCCATAAACCAGCCTCAACTGCTTCCAGCTATAATAAGCATTCAACTCATCAATTGGTGCAGTATTTAAAAAAAGCCTTAAAAAGCTCATTATTCATTTCCCATCCACGAAGTAAAGATGATTTAAGTTATTTATCCACACAAAGTCCTGATGACTCTCGGGGGCAAGATTTGAATAATTTATAAGGACAAATGCAAAGATTTTGTGCTTAGTTTGTGCTTAGTTCCAACCCCCATTTGCTTTTCGAGTGAGCAACATAAGATATTCAAATGTCTCTTGATATCCAAGGGCTCTGTTGTTAATTGACGTTTATAATTAAAATGATTTATAGTGCATTTGCTCATTAGTATCCTCTTATGTCTGGACACTGGTAATAAAGTTTTGACATTTGAATGGATGTGTTTGGCTCTCAAATGCAAGAGTAAAAGACACAAATGTTGAAATATATTAAATATTTGGAATAAAAAGCTCTGGCCCATGTTCATCCACACAAATGTAATTTTATTAAGCAGTGATGCAAATACCTTCTGTTATTAAATTCCTAACCTCTAAACCCAAGGTTCAAACTAATTTCTGTTCGTCATATTGTGTGATGATGAGAAATCCAGTGTTGATTTGATCCTCTTCCTCCGTAGGATCAGCAGTGAGGAACTTCAGCCCATTCCAGTTCTCCACGGAGCCGTCAGATACGCTGGCGGTTCGGGGAGCGCCGGCGCTGCTCAACTGCTCAGTCCACAGCGAGTCACCTGCCAAGATCGAATGGAAGAAAGATGGCTCTTTCCTCAGCCTGGCCTCAGATGATCGCAGGCAGATCCTGGCCGACGGTTCTCTGCTCATCAGCTCAGTGGTGCACTCGAAACACAATAAACCCGATGAAGGGGTTTACCAGTGCGTGGCTACTATAGACAACCTGGGCACCATCGTAAGCCGTACAGCTAGACTCAATGTAGCAGGTAAGACATGTGGTTCGACACACAGCATTCTCACAAACTGCGGAATATATATGCACCATATATTGACCTGTGTTGGGCAATGGTTCTCAACTGGTTTTGCCTCAAGACCAATATTGTAATAAATGCAAGGACAGAATGACAGCGAAAGAGTCCACCCTGTCTTCATCCTTTAGCGTTATTGCCTGCGGTGGAGTTCAATAAGTCAGTCAGGGCTTCCGCTGATGCAGCACCAATGTTGTAAATGTCTGAGAGCAGGTACGTTTGGCAGCTTTGAGTTGAAATGAAAGTGACCTTGTTTCATTTGCAGGAGGCAAGCTGCAGGGATTATGAGGTGTTTGAGTTGGGTCTTACCCTGAAATTCAATTTGCTGTTGGAGGGGGGAAAAGGAATGCAATTAAGTTACATCAAGCCCTTACAGTCTTGTAGAGTTGACTGTGTAACCTCACTGAAATCTCTCTGAAGGACTTCTCTGAAAAGTCAGAGACCAATGCTTATTTGAAGTAGTCTTTCCCACGTGGAAGTCTGTTTTGAGTGAACAAGCTCATTATTTCACAAAAAGCTGACATGGAGTGTGAGCAGGAGATTTTCATTGGGCTTTTTAGTGAGGTATTCTCAACTGTGCAACAGATTGGACCAAAGCGTGTGGTTTACTGACAGTCTGCACTGCTTAAATGGTGTTTCAACACAAATCCCATGATTTTCCCATAGAGATAAACTTCTTTAATATCGCAAATGTTTCTTCTAGAGAGCAATAGGATTTTCAGAATTTTCCTTAAAGAGACGATAGTAATCTTGCATATGTCTCATCTAAAGAAAGGGTATTCAAGCTTTTTAGGCCAAGGATCCTTTTGCTGTGTAGAGACATTGAGCATTGTTCAGTATTTCAATACTATTTACATAATTACATATTTACATAGTTTATGATGATGCATGCATTGGAAAGCGATTAAACAGTAATGTATAGAGTAAAAATGTCTGTTTAGCACAGACTTCCCATGCTAAACATGGACAAAGTTTCAAAAAATTAGTTGGACGTTTGATGGAGTATTTCTGTGCCAAAAATACTCCTTCTGGTTTCTGAAAGTTTTTTCGAGTATGGGTCTGCGTGACGTCAACAAGGGGGGAATTTCCTTGTACGGGCTGTCTCTTCTCCCGGAAGGGTGCGCGTGCACGTGCGGCCAGAGCTAGAGAGCAAATGCACGCCCATAAACGCGCTTTGCTCAGTTTTAGGAAGTCGTCGGCTGCGCTGCACTGCACAGGTCACAGGATAGACCCAAATTGGGTTGTTTTCAAGCCAAGGGCTGGGTAAATGTAGGACAGAACAAATTTTACCTATCAAATTGGGTTGTTTATTTAACCCAACATAATGGGTTGATTAATTTTTACTATAATACTTAATTTTTTTACTTCATGCATGAAATGTCTACAGATGAATTTAAATCCTCTGAACTTTTTAAAAATACTCCACACAACCACTGGCTTGCATGATAATTCCTTTATTTTCGATCATATTTTACAGTATAGCATATTTTATATACTTTTCAATACATATTGCCAACATTTAAGCTTGTTTAACAAATATTAGAATTAAAAATTAAACATTTAGACGTAATTCAAGTTTAATTGAGTAGTCTCAGTTGTCCCGTTTCCAACATACTAAGTGTTTAAATTCTGTATCTTTTTGAATAAAATCATACAACTGTATGCAAGGCTTCAGGCATTTCACTCGTTTAGGTGACTCACATCGCACTCCTGTATGTTGCTTTGCATAAAATTTAGCAATATACAGCCCAATAATGAATTTATAGCTAAAATAAAATGTACACAAACCTGTATTTTACAGAAGACATGGACCAATTTGACTCTGCACTGCTCTATTCTGAAGAGTTCGCAAAAGGCATGTGATAAATTACTCAACCCCTGGGATGTAAGGCCTGACTGGGAAACACAAAAACTACCCAAAATACTGAAAAAATAACCCAAAAGGCTCAACTCAGGATTTGGGTAGAGAAAATAACCAAAGATAGTTTAGTGAATGGTCCATAAATTCAAGACAAAGTTATCTGAGCTATGCTGTCCACATTCATTTATTGTATGTACACTTACTGTGTTTAAACTTAAATAACATTTTTCAATAAGCACCTGACTTGTATTGCACATCTGTAACTAGATTTATTTAGCATATGTACATCCATTGTAATTCTATATTAGGAGGAGTTTCAATTTTTTCTACCTTAAGGAATTTTAAGAAAAATATCTGTGACTAAGTTGATATTTAAATAACAAACAACAGAGAATGTTGAATGCTGGTTTGCTAACTGTGTGGCCCTTGACCCTTGGTGTCTGGGAGTCAAAGGGAGGAAGATCATCTATAAATCACATACAGCAGTATCATCATCATCTTCCTACGTGCATGCACTGGCAATGGATGTCCATGGAGAAACTGTTGTATGCTTGCACTGGATGAATTTTTGGTTGGTTTGTACAAAATAAAATTTTGCATAAACCTAACCTGGCGCACCCACTGCACATTTTCTATGTCTTCCCTCTTCTAACACACCTGATTCAACTCATCTGCTCCAGGACAGGTTTGAAAACCCCTGCTCTAAAAAGAGCAGATTAATTTCGATTACTAGCACAAACCATGTCTGTGTTGTTTTGTTCTGTTTTCAGGTAAGCCAAATGAAAGTTGCCTTTCTTCACTTGCCTCCCTCGTTTCATTCTCTTTGAAACAGTGAACCGTCTGCTGTGGCTGACAGGCGTGTAATAAAAAGGTTAATTGTTGCATCTTTGCTGTGGGCTATTACAATGCCATTGCACTGGGAACAGCTCTGCCGCCGCCACAACCTGCGTCGTCAGTGCGACAGGCACTCAGACAAATGCGAGAGTAATCAACATGATGGATGGAAGAAAGCCGTGTCCGTTCTTCCATCGTCGTGTTTTCTTTCACTTTCCTCTTTTTTTTCTGCTTAACCACACATGCAAACAAATGCCCTTTTTGTGGCACTCAGACAGCGGCCATCACGTACGCATTCATTCAGAAGGGGATTAGCCGCAGCCTTGGCTATTTGTATTCGTGGAGCGGCGGTTCGAGATGCCAGGGCAGAGAGCAAGACGTGGGTAATGGGAATTGTCTAGCTCGTGCCGCCTCACAGCACGCTCCACACTTTGAACCCGAGTCCTCAAGGCGGGCCGGAGGCTGAGTCATGCACGCTGTGAAGGAGAACACCTGAAATGAAAGACCTTGTTTGCATGCTCCACTGGTACTCTGCAATAATTTTCTGAATTTCTTCCTGTCTCTAAAATTGAGACAAACCGTTGCTGTGTAGAAACACCTTTGGTGGAGCTCTTTTGTTGAGGTGATTTTGCCAAGTAGGACATGGTTCTTGTTGGTCCTTGCTAAGGGCAAGGAGGTCTGTACTACCTGGAGAAAGCTATCTATTAGCATTCCGCTTCATTTCAATGGCAGTTGCTTGGCCGGCACATGACCCCTCTGAAACATGCTAAAAACTGACATCTTTGCTCTTGATCCTGCCATCATCTACTGGTACTCCCTTATGTCATTGTTCAAGAGAGATTGAAAGTGGATATGGATTAACTACCAGTACTCTTTTTTTTTTTCATCTTACAACCGCACAAGCATGATTGCTCTCTCTCTTGTGCAGTTGATCCTGTTTCTCAACAAGACACACTGTTTCCTGGTTCCAGACCAGCAAGCATAACCCTAACCCTAACCCTAACCCTAGGGCCAGAGTCAAATTTTTCTGACTCAGAACAGCCTTTTCTGTGGTGGAAATGCACAGAACAGTTCAAGAACTAGCACGGAAACCCCACCCTAGAACCGCGTCAGTGATAAAATGGCCTCAGTGACACATCTGTTTTCCCATGAAAATACAGTCATGCTCAAAAGTTGTGTCGTTCCTGGATGATCCACGGCTGTGTGTGTGTTTTGTGATGTTCTTGAGTCTCTTGTTTGTCCTGAGCAGTTAAACTGACCAGCGTTCTTCAGAAAAATCCTCCAGATTCTGCAAATACTTCAGTTTTCCCCTTTGAACCCTTTCCAGCAGGGACTATGTGATTTTGAGATCCATCTTTTCACACTGAGGATGATTGAGGGACTCAAACACAACTATTAACAAAGGTTGAAACATTCACTGATGCTCCAGAAGGAAAAACAATGCATCAAGAGCCGGGGGTGAAAACTTTTGCATTTGAACAAGGTAAATTGTACTTAATTTGTCTTCCAGGAAACATGTAAGTATCTTCTGTTGCTTCTGAAGGGCAAGAGACTCAAGAAGAACCATCACAAAACACACACAGCCGTGGATCATCCAGGGGACGACACACACATACAAACACACACACATGTTTGTTTTTGTGAAATGTGGGGACATTCCATAGGCCTAATGCATTTTATACTGTACAAACCGTATTTTCTATCCCCCCACACTGCCCCTGCCCTAAACCTGCCACACACACACACACACACACACACACACACACACACACACACACACGCCTGCCCCTAAACCTATCCATCACAGGAGACTGCGCAGTTTACTTTCTGTGAAAAAAACCTCATCCTGTGTGATTTATAAGCATTTTGAAAAGTGAGGACATGGGGAACGTCCTCATATTTCACCCTCGTTTTGTAATACCTATGTCATACCCATGTCATTATACACATTTGTGTCCTGATATTTCACAAAAACATGCCCACACACACACACACACACACACACACACACACACACACACACACACACACACACACACACACACACACACACACACACACACACACTCACACACACACAGCCGTGGATCATCCAGGGACGACATACACACACACACACACACACACACTCACACACACAGCCGTGGATCATCCAGGGGACGACACACAGTATTAAGAATCAAGGATGCATACACTTTTGAACAGGGTCATTTTTATAAATTCAGCTTTTTTTTTTTGTCATGTGGACCATATGTAAACATCTTTTATGTAATTTTTAATTTTTTAATTTAGTTTTTTCAGGACAGAATTAAATAAAAAATAACATGCATTTTGTATGATCCCTATTATTTTGTTAAAATAATTAACATTTTGCAGATTCTGCAAGGTTCTGTATCCTAGGGTAGTTCATATGGCCCTCGGTTTGCAGAGTTCTGGTTCTCCACGCAGTCAGGGCATGCTTTGTGCCATACAAACTGATCCGGGGGTCAGAATGTGACACTAATCCAGGATCTTTCCTAACCTCGCCTGCGTAGCCCTCATTCACCCTTCTCCATCCCTGTCTTCCTGTGACCTCTGCTCGAGTGGGGTTGTGCCGTTCTCCATGCCGTCTGCTGTTCTCTCAATCAATCAGTGTTTCATTTCACACTTCAGCCCTCTGCGGTCTGCGCAGATCTCACCCGGCCCCGCTGGCTGCCGCCCAGCAATGAAATTCAAACTGCAATGAATTTCAAACACCAGTGACACTGGAAACATTCATATTTCAGATGTTTCATTTTGTGCTGGTTCTGGTGCAATTGTAGTGGTTGTACTGTTTTGGACAAGCTCTGTTGATGCTTATGTTTAAGTCTGAATTTCCTATTTTCAGCCTGGAAACTCGTGAAATGTTTAGCCCGGCATGATGACACAAATCTGATGTCACAATTGAAGAATGAAAGAGTGAATTATGAATGGTGTTGCCCTCTTTTTACCACATTGATCCGAATATAAGGCAATGTTTTGGAACATCTGGGTTATCTATATTCAGTGTCTAGACATTTGCATGTCAATAATACACAGAAGGTGTTGCCAAATATGAGAAATACAGTGCAACAGAGTGTAATGTTAGAAGATCGTGAGCGCAAAAAATGCTAACAGTCAAAGAAAAGCTTACCGTCTAAGAGCCGCGTGTCTGTCATGTTTGCTTGCCTCACTGATGGGTCCGAACTTCCCCCATATGTGATTTTAAAACATAATAGAGTACCCAGATCACTTCTGTTAATGAAATTTTGGTAGCTGACATTGTATTCACTAAGAGATGTATAACCTAATTGTTATATAATTCAGATGGGCTGCAGGTGTTTTTTAATGTGATTGTTGGTACAGTTTACTAGTATTTACCATACTTTCAAAACAAAGATTAAATTGTGAAAAAATATGGGGGCGGGTTGTCGTATAATCAGGTTTGTTTTATATTCGGAACAATACGGTATGCTCTGGCCTTTACCCACTTTTATTCATGAACAGTGAAAGATCTGATAACGTGAGCCAAAATCAAACTTGCATTGACTGAATGCACACCATGGTAGAGCGTGTCAGAGCACATGCATTAAAATGCTAGCCTATGAAGAAGCATTGCCCTCTTCACTGGTTATTTGTCAGCTTTCAGTTTGAACACTGAAATGAATTGCAGATAATATCTCAGACAATGAATGCTGTCTGAAATTCATTTTGTGCTCATTTGAGTTTGAAATGCTTTATCAGCGCTGCTCCCCAGATAGGCGAGATATTCTCAGAACATGCCCCTACTGTTCCACTGACGTCTGTGTCGGTTCAAGTGTGTGCTTGTGTATTTATACATGTCATTCGAAGGGTATTTTGGTGAAATGAATGGGCGTGTGATTATTGATCACATTTAGGAGCTTAGGTTTCATTCCTATACCTAAGTATAGGGACACAGAAACCTCCCAGAGAGGGATATTTACTCAACATCCACACTCAGGAAGAGAACACAGATCTGTTGTTTCGTGGCATAGTTTGGCACAGGATTCCTGTGACCTGAATTGTCATTTACTGTGAGCACTCAGGTCTGTCTTTGGATCAGCTCCACTCCCTCTCTCGTGGCTTTCAGCTGTGCGGCCTGTGCGGTGCATTTTTAGCTTGTGTACAGGTCAACAACATTTGTCCTTGTTACTGTGTTCCACCTCCCATACACATAAAAGCAGAGTCATGCAGAGAGCGTATGAAAGGGAGAAGATGGATCACTTGTAGAAAAATGAATGAAACCACAGTATTCAACATGACGGCTATAAGAAAAATAAGCGTTGCTAGTGCACCAAACCAAATGCAGCTTTTTGCCATAATTTGAGCTATATTTTTATATTAATGATGCTATTATTGTCAGATTTGATGCATGCTGATGAAACTTAATCTTAGAATCTTAGTTTTGCAGTCTTTCCTATTCATGTACATAGGCGCTGTACTAGCTTGGCTAGAGAATAGCTGTCTGGGGGCATTTCCAAAATGGCCACATAATTAACTGACTTGCCTTAAAGGGACATTGTTTGGCTTGGTCTATTGCATGTGTTGTACAATTCCCATTTGTTACTGTGTTGATCTTGGAATAGATCAATAATATTTAGCACAGGACCCAGAGCATATTTGAGAGATGGGGTTGTGCGTGGAGGAATTTGCTCTATTTTGAGGTCTGTTTTTGTTATCATCTAAAAGTCGATTTCAGTGTCAATGTGCTGACAGTTAGATATCTACAGCATGGTAATGTGAGAGGATGAAAACAGCAGTGCAGCAACAAGCAGGCCAGTGGCTCCCAAAGGCACGCTGACTGTAAGATGTTGTGTTCAATATTACATTTTAGAGCCTCTTGATTTAATAATAATTCTGACGATACATGCATATATAGCTGTAGTAAGAAGAAAAATATACAGTAGGAAATATCTACTTTAGAGAAGGTGAATGACAAGGTGATTTGGGCTGCAAAAGCAAGTGACTTTGATTGAACAGCGCAATGAATATCAAAGAAAACCATCAATCAATCAAATTAACTGTTAGTCTTTTTCATATGGATGTGCCTATAATAACAATGGCTTCAAAGCTAACACACTCTCTAAAAACCACAAATCTCACATTTGTATATCACGAGGTCTGAGATGGTAACAATGGATGACAAACATCACATTCGTGTTTTTTTTTCTAGTTTTGATATTTTTTGATAAATCTAGTGTTTCTTAGTTTTGATATTTTTAGTGATTGTGCTTTAATTATCATGATGTACTTCAGCTTATACCAGTGATTCTCAAGCCTCAAGTGTGCTGCAAAACATTTCACATGTAGAAAATATATGCATTAAACATGTTCAGTCTCTTTCTACCACCAATATGAATCAACCATTTTGTTAATAATAATGATAAATAGCTGCAAGCAACGATTAAGGGGCCAAGCACAAGAGACAAAATAATGACCATCAGACCAACTCATTTTAAAATGAGTAAAAGGCATTTGGAGACGATTTTAAGCGAAATGATTGAAAAACCATAAATTAAATCACTTTCAATGTGGCATAATTGCTTATTACTTTTGACCAATAGGTGGCACTGACACCAAATTGATTTGGTGTGGTCAGTAATGGGTGGCAATGACACGCACCAATTTTGGAGTCAAAATGCCAAAGCCTTGCAGAGATACAGCCTCAGATGCTGTTTGGCATCATGCCATTAAATTCATTAGCCCCTTTCGCACTGGGTAGTTCTAGGAACTAAGTTATAGGAATTAGCCACAAGGGCGGTTCCCGAGAACTAAATGTTCCCCTAGGGCCGTTTTCCTGGTTGCATTCGAACCGCCAGTAACTCTGCAGTGACGTAAGCTGCACTTGTTTTTGTGACTTTTATTTAGATGACGCTGAGAACGCCAGAGCCTGGGCACACAGCGCTCCCATTCTCCATCTTCATTAGTTTACGATCTGTTTAACAGTCCAGTCTAATATGTTATTAGATAGAACTGTTATATAAGGAGACAGTATATGAAGAAGTATTAGCGTTTGCCGTGTGGTTGATGTCCAATGTCGCTAACTTAGCAGAAATACATAATCATGTTTCACTTGGTCATCTCAAAGTTGCATTGGATTTTCTCCTTAGCGTAAAGGTTGAGAGGTCCATCTATCACTGTTTTCCATGTTCATAAAGTTAGATAGTGGAGTAAATATATAGGCTATAGTCTCTGTGTACATGGCTTTTTTTATGGGTGCTGGTGTTTCGAGTGTGTTAGACCAATCAGTGCGTCACTGGTAGTTCCTATTGTGCTGGGTTAGACCCTACTCTGAAGTAGGAGCTAATTCGGTTCCCCCAAAAGGCGTTCCAAGAACTAAAATCGTTCCACCTAAAAGCGAGTAGTTGCGCCATTAGTTCTAGGATCTATGAAAAGGTTCCTCCAGTGCGAAAGCCCCTATTAAATGAAGCCCCAGAGAATGAAAGTGGTTTTGTCTGTCAACATGAAATCCATAACTTTGGCCAGCATAGTCTGAAGATGATCCAAGTGCAGGTACCCTCAGGTCACGGTTGTCATAACACAATCTAAGTTTGATTTGAACACGGTTAAGCATTTCAGAGATATAAAAGTTGCTAACATAAACATGATTGCAAGTTTGGACAGTTGGCGGTGCTAGAAGGATTGCATTAGAGACTCCAAAATGGCTGTGGTTAATGTCCTCTATCTGCGTGCCAAATTTCAAAACCTTTTATAATACGGTTCTATGGGCTGACAAAGACTCGAGTAAAATAAGAAGAACACTAGCATCCTGCACCTACACTATAAAAAGACGCTTAAACTGTGTCTGATATTGGGCATTTGTTAACACATTTAACATTCAAAGAGCCAATGCCCCACTATGTATGCTTTCAGATTAGTTCCCTAAAAATCCTTTAGAGAATTCTCATTCTGTATCTAGCGTTCATGGTTAAACTCTCCCGTTTAGCGCTTTTACCTTTGGGATCTATTTATCACTCTTTGTCGCTTACCACTTGGCCATGCCTTCTTATAGATAAGTCTTCAGAAGTGAATCTGCATAACAAAGCAAATCTAGATGCACTTGGTTCATTGTTTGTACTCCCACAACACATTAAGATTCATTGTGCAGTGCTGTGGAGAGTGAGATTGAATGGAAGACGGCACGTCTTTACCGGAGCAGGACTCTTCGGCTCTTTTAACTGTGCACTGAAGTGTCATTATGCCAAAGGACTCTCATCTAAAACTTGGCGCTTACAAATCCTGATCGCTCCACTCTAGCTTGTACCCCAGGGGAAATCTGCTCTTCAACACCTCTCTGATTGAGACGGACACAAGCAACGTCATGCACGGCTGTCCTTCATCCCTTTAAAAGACCTTTGAACTGTATCCGTTTGGATTTTCGTTAGAATCTACACATTTGTTGAGAACATTGATAAGAAGTGACAGTCGTGGAATGGACTGATTTATTTTGTCATCAATCTCAAATTTGGATTTTTCCATACATTTTTTTTTGCAGTGTTGGCTAGCATAAGTATTCAAGCAAGGTGCCAAATGAAGCATGCCTATTTCACTCCCTTGTAGCTCCCGGTTGTAGGTGGATCATTTAAGTGCTGTAACACATCAAGCCGTTGGTCGGCCAACGTCAAACCATCGGTGACCTTCTGTTGGGCTAGTATTTTGCATTATGTTCCACACTTTGGCTCTAGTTGGGCCTCCGTCGGTGACAGTTTAGGACAGTCGGTGAAAGAGATCAATCTGATTGGCTGTTCCGTTTAACGAGTCAGAAATAACAGCAAAAGTAATGACGGTGCGCAAAGAGGTCAAAGCGGCGCAGGGAGAAGGCTGTTCTAATTTTACATCATCTTTACTGTTTTTGAATGACTAATATAGACTATTGATATGAGATTGAAATGCAACAACACAAGCCGCGTTTCCATTACCCTTCAAATTGCGCAAATTGATAACACGCCCAATGGAAACACGTGAATTTCGCAACAACTCTTATATAATGCAAAACTGTAATGTAAAGTTTTTCCGCATTTACAGGTCACCTGGCTTACGTAAAAGTTTATAATCGAGTCAAGACAGTTCTTTATTAAACTCAAATAAAATACAAAACAATTACGGGAATACTGGATTCTAAACAACAAAGAAATGCCACAATTTATCAAGACCTTCAAGCAGATATGAGGGAGAAACACCAGAAACACCTCATACCAGCTCCCAAGAATAAGGGGCTTTCCTGACATTAATGCTTGGATAACACGCCTACGTCTCCTTTAAATAAGATATGATGGCTAGTGCGGTGACTGGCATACGTGAACCAACCAGCATCCCTCGCCATGATGTTTGGAATGACTAATCGTGAGAGGAATAAGTCGCATAATATCGGTTAATGGAAATGCCCACATTTTGCAATAGTTTTTTTTATCTACGTTAAGCAAACGTTGAAAATGTTTTGGACAAATCTGTAATGGAAACGTGACTACAGTCGACTTTCATCGCCGCTAGTTTTTTGACGTTGATTTGCCCTGTTGAAAAAAACAGCATAAGCTGGTTAGGTATGTTTTGAATCTGGGCAGCTGGTTTAAGCTGGCCCTTTGCTGGTTTGAGGTGGTTTAAGCTGGTCAAGTGCTTGTTTGAGCTGGTTTAAGCTGGCCAAGTGCTGGTTTGAGCTGGTTTAAGATGGTCAAGTGCTGGTTTGAGATGGTCATGTGCTGGTTTAAGCTGGTCATGTGCTGGTTTAAGATGGTTATGTGCTGGTTTAAGATGGTTATGTGCTGGTTTGAGCTGGTCAAGTGCTGGTTTGAGCTGGTCAAGTGCTGGTTTGAGCTGGTCAAGTGCTGGTTTAAGATGGTTATGTGCTGGTTTAAGATGGTTATGTGCTGGTTTAAGCTGGTCAAGTGCTGGTTTAAGCTGGTTTAAGCTGGTCAAGTGCTGGTTTGAGCTGGTTTAAGCTGGTCAAGTGCTGGTTTAAGTTGGTCAAGTGCTGGTTTGAGCTGGTTTAAGCTGGTCAAGTGCTGGTTTAAGATGGTCAAGTGCTGGTTTGAGCTGGTCAAGTGCTGGTTTGAGCTGGTCATGTGCTGGTTTAAGCTGGTCATGTGCTGGTTTAAGATGGTTATGTGCTGGTTTAAGATGGTTATGTGCTGGTTTGAGCTGGTCAAGTGCTGGTTTGAGCTGGTCAAGTGCTGGTTTGAGCTGGTCAAGTGCTGGTTTAAGATGGTTATGTGCTGGTTTAAGATGGTTATGTGCTGGTTTAAGCTGGTCAAGTGCTGGCGCTGGTTTAAGCTGGTCAAGTGCTGGTTTGAGCTGGTTTAAGCTGGTCAAGTGCTGGTTTAAGTTGGTCAAGTGCTGGTTTGAGCTGGTTTAAGATGGTCAAGTGCTGGTTTAATATGGTCAAGTGCTGGTTTGAGCTGGTCAAGTGCTGGTTTGAGCTGTTTTAAGCTGGTCAAGTGCTGATTTAAACTGGTCAAGTGCTGGTCCTAAACTGGTCCTAAGAAACTAGCTCCAGCTCAGGACCAGCTTATAACCAGCTCATGACCAGCAAAGAACCATCTTAAACCAGCTCATGACCAGCAAAGGACCAGCTACCCAGCTTCAATACATACCAGCATATGCTGTTTTTTTTCAACAGTGTCGGTTGTCACAGGCTCTAAAGAGTGTTAGAAAGTTTCTTAATTTAAGTTAACACCTTCTAAACTTCAGGCATGTCGTCCGTTTCTGTAAGACTTCAGTCTGTAGGTGGTAAGCTCCTGCTTAGCTCCCTTGTCAAAGCAGATCCAGGCACCGCGGTCGACCCTTCAGCCCCAGAATGCCATCTGTCTACACCCGGACGATTCTCAGCTTGCGTCCATGCAGTAGCACCCCCGACTGAATGTGCTTGCTTTTAAACCCCTCATTATTATAATATTTGGCTTATATCTGTGTTTTTCAGTTTCTAAACTCACACTGTAGCATTATTGATTTGTCTCTGCCGTCAGTGAAGTCAAAACAGTTTGAACCCGGGGTTGTTTATTCTGTTTAGTAGGCTTTAGCGGGAGGCTCATTTGTATTTGTGTCAACACTTTGTCTCGATCCTGGCCGCGGTTTCAAAGTGTCACTCAAAACTAATAAAAGATGGGGAGGCAGTCGCCGTTGCCACGTTACAGGATTCTCATCTTTCTCTCGAGAGCAGCAGGGGAGTGAACGCTTCTAGAAGTAAAGCAGACAGACGATTCTCGCTCTCTGAATGAAATAAATCCGGTTTCCGAGTTGGACGTGCCTGCCGGGGAATGGCTCTTTGAGCAACTACAGCAGAATGATGAGAATTAGTGTTTAAGGTCTTTGTTTCATGAGGCTGCCCTGAACCCTGTGTGCAAGGGCCCTGGGGAACCTTGAGGAATTTCGCTGCCTGCTAACGAACTTCAGACAGTATGGAGCGAGTGAAGTGTGTCCAGGATTAGACAGTGAACACAGGTCAAAAGCAAAGTGTGTAGCAGTGTCTGGGACGCTACTTTGAAGAAACCAAACTACAAGTTTCACAAATTTTAAGTTAGTTAAAGTGTGTAATTTCAGTGCCCCTAGCATCAACAAACTGAAATGCTTAAAAAAATGGGTAACACTTAGTTTAGGGTCCAGTTCTCTATCACTTATGCCTGAAACTCCTATTTACTGCTTATTAATAGTTAAGTTTAGGTATTGGGCATGATTAAGGGATGTAGGATAAGGCATCAATATGTGCTTTATAAGTACTAATAAACAGCCAATATCCTACACTGTAAACTTTTTATTTTTATTTTTAAGTAAGTTACCTGGTTGCCTTAAAATTTTGAATTCATTGAAATAAAAAAGTTAATACAATGAACATTTTTCAGAATCGACATCACCCTTTATTCAAATATTGTTAAAAGATTGTGTAAATATAATGTGTAATTGTGTTTTATTTGTTATAATGCAGTGAAACATGTAAAATTGTGCTTTTCCATGATTTATCACAACATTTTTTGTTTATTTATGTGGTTCAGATACAATAATATTTTGAGTTTCTATTTATTAAACCAATTTCCTTCATTGTATTAACTCAAATTTTTAATTTAAATGAACTAAAACATGTAAGGCAACCAGGTTACTTGCTTTTTTAAGTTAAACCATTTTTTATTTTTTTTACAGTGTAGTAATATGCATGCAAATAAGCAACTAAAGACCCTAAACTAAAGTGTTACCAAAAGAATGAATGTTTTTAAACAGGTTTCTTGAACACTACCATCATCAGATAGACCCCACCCAACCCTCATATCATTGGTTGAGCCGGTGTTGTCATCCCTTTTGAAAAAGAAGTGCACTTAATTGTATTTAAAGGGTTAGTTCACCCAAATTCTGTCATTAATGACTCACCCTAATGTCGTTCCACACCCATAAGACCTCCGTTCATCTCCGGAACACAGTTTAAGATATTTTAGATTTAGTCCGAGAGCTTTCTGTTCCTCCATTGAAAGTGTACGCACACTACAGTCCGAGTCCAGAAAGGTAGGAAGTAAGGTACGAAAAACATCATCAGAGTAATCCATGTGACATCAGTGGGTTAGTTTGAACTCTGTTGAAGAGTTGACAATACATTTTGGTCCAAAAATAACAAAAACTACGACTTTATCCAGCATTGTCTTCTCTTCCGCGTTTGTTTGAATCCCACTGCTGACGTAAGATTATCTGGTGCGTCAGAGCGTCCATGTAGTCTGAGGGAGTACATCAGCAGCGTCACTGTGGACTCGTGAATGCGGATTCAAACAAACGCGGAAGAGAATAGAAAGAATTTTCATTTTTGGGTGAACTAACCCTTTAATGTGCACTTATAGTGTAATTCAAATCTTAAAAGCATATTTAAAAACTATTCTTGCAGACAATATAGTATTAGTGTGTAATTTTACTTAAAGAGAGTACACTTTCATGACTGCTTCACACACGCAAGTGCACTTAAAAGCACACTTATTTTTGTGTTGACTAACATACTAAAATGCATGTAATGTACTTGATTATTAAGCTAATATATTTAAATGTACTAAATTGCAACTTTATCATTATAAATGCATGTGTAATCAATTACAAATATTTAGCTACATTTTAGAAATAAAATTGTGTGCACAGATCAGCCACAACATTATGACCACTGACAGCTGACGTGAATTACACTGATTATCTCTTCATCACGGCTCCTGTTAGTGGGTGGGATATATTAGGCAGCAAGTGAACATTTTGTCCTCAAAGTTGATGTGTTAGAAGCAGGAAAAATGGGCAAGCGTAAGGATTTGAGTTTGACAAGGGCCAAATTGTGATGGCTAGACGACTGGGTCAGATCATCTCCAAAACTGCAGCTCTTGTGGGGTGTTCCCGGTCTGCAGTGGTCAGGATCTATCAAAAGTGCTCCAAGGAAGGAACAGTGGAGAACCGGCCACAGGGTCATGGGCGGCCCAGGCTCATTGATGCACGTGGGGAGTGAAGACTTCCTAAACTATACTAGTTGGTTTTTTGTACTATACCGTGTGACAAAAACATTGCAATGTGTAAAAAGTGATCAGCATTACACCACAGCGCTCAATGTTGCTTGGTACCAAGTTACAATATTTTAAAAGAAGACTGAGCTAGTAAAAGCTACTAGACTAGCACTGGTGTGTGTACAGTATGTAGGCTGTATAGGAGGGTGTGAGAGGACATGTTTTCACGGCTCTGAGGGGCCCCTGCAGCTGCAGCTTCACACCTCACAGAAGGAACCTGTTCAGACTGGTCTGATATGAAGCAACAACACTAGAGGGCCTGTTTCAGTGTCAGTGGAGCCGCCATCACTGGGACCGGAGAGGGGCTTTATCACCAGCTAGTGTCAGTCACAGGCGGTCTCACACTCTGAAATCAACCATGCAGGCTGGCTTATGTATGTGGGTCTACTACAACCTCCTCTCTTAAAGGCACGTTCACTCCAAACGATAACTATGAAGATAACTATAATAGCATTCGCACCAGGGGACGATATCGTTCAGTTTATTATAAGTTCTCACTGCAGTTTTGTTGTCCGTCTTAAATGTCCAAGCTCTTTAATGCTGGATGGATTCTGATTGGCTCTCAAAGTTTTTATCTTTCATCAGCTTTAAAAATACTCGTTCTGATAATGATTCCAACGATATTGCTGTAGTTGTGATGTGGAGGCTGCTATTCTTTTATATTTAGAATGATTTTCAGATCATTATAGTTATAGTTATAGTCCTTGGTATGAACGGGCCTTATTTCTTGACTCAAGATTGGAAAAAGTTCTATATATTGTTCTATCATTCTATCCATCCATCCATCCATTCATCGTTTTATCTATCTATCTATCTATCTATCTATCTATCTATCTATCTATCTATCTATCTATCTATCTATCTATCTATCTGTCTGTCTGTCTGTCTGTCTGTCTGTCTGTCTGTCTGTCTGTCTGTCTGTCTATCATTCTATGTTCCATCTATTATCTGTCTGTCTGTCTGTCTGTCTGTCCTGTCTGTCTGTCAGTCCGTCCGAAATCTATCATTCTATCTATCAATCATTCTATGTTCTATCCATCATTCTATTCGTCCATCTATGATCCATCCATTAAATATATCGTTCTATCCAACTAATCCATCCATCCATCCATCCATTGTTTTATCTATCTATCTATCATCTCTTGTTCTATCCATCCATCAAATCTATCATTCTATGTTCTATCTGTCATTCTATACATCCATCCATAAATAATTAAAAATACATGGATGTTCATAACTGCAAAAATCATGAATCATGTTCGGATTTTATGATTTTACACAAACGCATAGACAGGAAAAATCGTCTCT